>WYDI02040336.1:0-52314 GCA_009867235.2 Psittacus erithacus
GCCAGTGAAAACCGAGGCAAAGAAGTCGTTAAGAACCTCAGCCTTCTCCAAATCCAGGGTAGCCAGTTCTCCTGATAACTTCCGGAGGGGGACTACATTGTCCCTAGTCTGTCTTTTATTTGCTATGTACCTGTAGAGTCCCTTCCTGTTACCTTTAACATCCCTAGCCAAGTTTAATACTAACTGGGCCTTCTGCCAGCTCTGGGAAGCCTCAGAATATGTATCAGACAGTATTTTTATAATCCGGCTGCATTTATACATAATGGTGAGACAAATGCCCATGCCTATAGTGTCTGTAGAGTTTTGCATAGTGGAAGTTTCTTCAAAAGTGGCATCAGTGTAAGTTTTTACTAAAATATCAAAACCTGCTGCCTAAAGCTAGTAGCAAGTGCTCAGTTTAAAAAAAAAATCTCCCCAAAACAATAATGAAAAGCCACTTTCTGTTCCCTATTAGTGCTGAGGACCTTAGCACTGTTCATATGGTATATAAATAAACCACTGTGATCAACACCTGAGACCTTATAAATGTTTGAAATGTATGGTGGCAATTTGCAGAACCTCTGCATTGCTCCCTCATGCCCTCTTACAGACTATTTGAATAATCCAAGATACCATAAACCATATGCAATAGAATATACCACCATTTTTCAGCAGTCTCCTCCACACTTACACAGCGCAATAACGAACACTGCAAGGAACGCTTCAGTTTACATAGGGCAGCAGTAGAGACATGCAGCTTTCCTTCAATTTTTGCAATGCAGGTGTGCCCAATAAAATGAGTCACAATTGAGGTTCCTTAGCCACCTGGTAAAAACCATGCCTGCTTTCAGCTACCAGTATTACACTTTAATAGTTTGGTTTTCACCCAGATTTGAGGTATCCTTCTTTTCATGTGTCTGAGCATTTGTGTTACTGTAGTTTTATCACTTGGGGTCTGTTTGCTGTGGGAAACTAGGTCTAGAAAACTCTAATGCTGGCTCAGTTCACCTCATCTATAACTCTATGGATTCAAGAGTACTTGGCGGCCAAATGCCCCTGCAGCTGTTTGTGGCAAGCAGATGGAAATTCTGCAGAGGTCTCTGGACCTTGTTCAGAGCTGACCTGAACGATTGTTACTCATCAGGTGTAACTGATCATTAAAAGGCTTTTAAGTGTTTCCAAGCTGTTCCCCAATTTATCGCACAGTTTGGATGCAGGAGAGAAAAAAAGGGGAAAAAAGTCAAGTTCCAGTTGAAGAAAAGGAACAGTAGAAAGAACAGAGAAGGTCCTGTTCAGCTTCTACCCTCCTCTTTCCTTGCTTCTTTCCTGCTCTTTTCCCCTTCTGTGCTGTTCCCCATCCATACGCCCTTCACATATCCTTCCCATATCCTTCCCATCACTAATTCCTACACTGTCTAAAATGCTTTTGAGTCCTATTTCAGTTCTAGTGTTCAATAGATGTAAGTCCCATTGATTTATGCCAGGGCTGAATTTTGTCCCCATAGCATACCAAATTGCTTCTGCACACACATGGAATGCCAAATCAGTGTACCGGCATACTACTTTGTAACTACTTCATTATCATTTACACTTGGAATGAAATTTATACCCTTATTTATGTCACCGCAGAGTCTGGACTGTTATATAAATTTGATCCTGTACGAAGGTGGCTGGTTTAGAGGATTGGCAGTGGTTACAACACCTATCCCTTGTAAATTATCGGCTCAAATTCTAATCAAATCATTAAATCAAACCAACCAAAACTCCCTTCTGTGTGATGATGTTGTAAAAATAAGGTTGGTTTCCTCCCAGTTCCCAATACACGTGTGTCAACGCCACAGTTGACTCTAATTAGCACCCTTGCTGGCTACGAAAGCTCCCAAGCCAAGGATTTAAGCAGGCAAGGAGACTGAACTCTTTGTCCTGGCCTCAGGTCATGGCAGGTTGCTGAGCAAGCACGTTCTACTTCTGCCTCAGCTATAGCTGCCTTTGATTTCTGGGACTAGCAGCCTGGCACCTTCCACAAGCATGTTTTTTTCATAAAAACCACTTAACTCTAGTCTCATTGTATAGCATAGGTCTTTTCTCCCTTTTTTAGGGTAGTTTTAGAGTTAACAGTATTTTGTCTGAGTAAGGATTACAGGATTTTGACCCCTCTGGGATCTTTGTCCTAGATTTCAGCCTTGGCAGGTGGAGCATTCTGTAACCAGTTGACAGTGGCTAGTTTGTGAGTCAAGTATCTTGGTTTATGTTTTCTTTTTTGGTTTGGATGAGCTTATATGGGTTTCTGAAATATTTGGGAAAGTTGCATGAGCTTTGTGGTGCCACTGCACCTTCCTTGAGCCAAAGAAGTTGCTTTTCTCATTGAGAAATTGCACTTCAAAAGAAGTTGGGATGTTTTTTAAATTAATGTTTCAGATGGCTTTAATTTCCAAATGTCTGCATCACTCAGAAAATCTGAGTTTATCCTGGTTTGTGGTATTTCTGATTTATTTTTCCTATTTAGAGGGATATTTTTTTTCTACATGTGTCCACTTTCTTCACACACAGAAACACACACACAAAAAAGAATTTGGAGTGACCTCTGGTCTTATTTCAGTTTGAGGAAAGAAAATAAGAATGTAAAAAGATTCTGGATCTCAGCCATTACAATGAAAAACATCTGTTGAAGCCTTTGCAAGCATAAATTTATCTTAGCATGGGCATGATTATTGATTAAAATTCAGATCCTTTTTTTTCTAATAAGTTATTTCAGCTTCATAATCTGAAAAAGGAAAGCTAGAAGCCTGTTGCACATTGCTGCCACTGTAAAACACCAATGATCAAATTTTATTTTAGCCACTACCTGATGGTGGTCCAGAAAGCTGGATGATCATGCAATGCCGGCTCCTTTGCTTTCTTTCTCACTGTTAAATTACATAAATAGTTTCCTACTGTTGTGTTTTCCTGTAGGCAACCAAAGAAAGTAGTGTGGAGATATGGTGGAATCCCAGATCAGAGGAGTGGCTTCTATGGCTGTGAATGTGAAAGGCAGTTTGAGGCAAATCTGTAAAACTACTATTCATATTTCAACAATTTGTCATATCTAAGGAAATCAATGTCTCCAGAGTTGCAAAGACACCACATTCCTATGGCCAAAGTTACCTTCGGCAGTCTGGCTATGAATGTGTATTACATAGTCTTGCTGGGATACCAGTCTGGTTTGGGATCTGTGTCAGAGCCAGGACTTGCCCTCACCTGTGTCATAACAACACATCTGAAGTCAGAAGTGGCCAGACCTGGGAGGGTGTCAGCCTCTTCCTGGGCTGGGCTGAGAGCCTGCAGGAGATGCTTGCCACAGAGGTCTCCATGCTCTCCCACCCCAAAAAAATTTTGGTGAGGAAACAGGAAAACACTCTCTCAACAGATCCCATCACACAGCTTTCTTCAGGGTGGAATTTTTCTATAATTGCACTGATGAAACTCCTCCTCATGATTTATTTTCTGGGACTTCTGCAGGTTTAACAAGGCAAATGAACTATGGTGAAGTTATGTTCTGTACAGTTCTGTTCAAACTAAACATGTATCTTCTACAAAAAATCCTTTTTTTGTGTCCCTATGTTGTTTTGTTTTGTTTTGATTTAATCCTCCAAACCAATATCTAATCTAAAGATATAAATCACTTTCCAAGATACAGTAAATTCAATGGGTGTGTTATACTGCCTCAAACAGCTAACGAATCTGGCTGAGGATTTACTTAGCAATGTTTGATAGAAATTGTAAATGATGCCTGTTTTTATTGGAGTGAAGTAACATTTAAGCATAGGTAATAGAGATGATAAACTTGCAATGCTAGCAAACCAAAAAACACATGGGACACGTATGTGTGCCAATTCAAATACAGCTTTATTAAACGCACCTGATTTTAAGCTACCTTTTAGTATCCCATTTAGCAGTTTAATGAGAACCAGTTATAGTTGGGTTTTTTTCTGTGTTCAGAATTCAGCCAGCTACACAGCTGACATGCATATCCATTCATTTAGGCAGACAGCATCAGAAAGATACAATGAAAGGCTTTACTGTAAGCAAATACAGGACAACTAGGCGACCTTCTAAACCAGCACATCATTTATGCAGTCTGCTGAGAACATCTGAAGCAGAAGCTATCAGTGTTTTCTTGAGACTTTTTAGCATAAAGACTGTATCATGAATTAAAGAGCTCAAGCTGTTGACTACAAGGACTCCAGCATTACTAGAGAATGGTACCTAGCAGTGTCCATTCTTACATTAACATCTGCAGCCATTGAAATGGCCACTTGCTCCTGAAGGCAGGGGAGTAGTCTATTATGGACATGTTACAGAGTCCTCTTTCAGCTGCTGTTTCGCTGAAGTGCCAGGTGCAAAAGATGTGCTCAGAAAGAGACTATAGAAGAGGGTAATGGTCACATCGATTACAAACTGATAATTGCTCACTCACTATTTCCTTGGTATTCAGCTGACTAGCTGTTTCAGCAATTATTTTCCTGTTCTTTATTTCTGTTAATGGTATGCCCAATACTGGGGGCTCTTTCCCTCCTTTATAGCTCTAACCCGCTATTGAGATCCTGGAAGAGTAGTGTATGGCGTTAGCTTTAGTGTGTATGATTAATGTAATCACAAGTTTAGCTCTGGAAGGAATCCACCCTGTAGTTTATATTAGCTGTTAGATGACCTAAAATTCTCCCCACTCTCCCCATCCCTGTGCAAAGAACTAGTTACTTGTTTTTCTTTTCATTTATTCTTATGAATTTGTGAAGTCTGGTGAAAGAGCTGACTGCCTGCCATTTTCCACATTCGCAGTAAGCTTATAGTTTTGAGTTCTGTTTTCAGACACACAGGGATGATGAGGGTCACAGAGCACCGCAAGTCTTTGTTAGCTTAACTCCTGCATCTGTGGCTGCTGTTTTATATAGGTTAAAATGCAACTGTTCAAAAGCTCTTCACAAAAGCCTACAAGCGCCTCTTTTTTTTTTTTCTTTTTTTTTTAACTGACAATTCTTTATCTTTTTCTTTTTTTTTTTTTCCCAGCTGAGATATTATGAGGAGTGACACCCTTTGTGTGAAGTTATCAAATCATTGCTTTTTAGAGATAGATAGGCAAATTACTGCCACACAAGCTCTTTAGCTATCATTTCTTTTCTCAAGGCAGAAATCTTGGCTTGTAGAAGGATTTCAGGATCACATGCAAGTTGACTATATTTTATTTAGGCTTCAGAAATGTAGATTCTTTGGGATTTTGTTTAGTTTGGGGCTTTTTGTTGTTTTATTGTTGGGGTTTTTTTTTAAGTTATAGGGAATTAAATTCCATAGCAGCATATACCAGTTACTAAAAGAGGCTAAAAGAAACAAAACCTGCAATTTCCTGTTCTCGAAGAAGAAGAAAGTGGACTATTTGAAGAGGCCAATTATGGAAGCTGGGATCAATATAGCATTAAAAATCAGTTAGGATAAAATGCCAGACGATGACAGATTATCATATGAATTAGATCTTTGCTAGAAGGAACAATTATCACAGCACCTGTTAGAAGCTCTCTGTTGTTATTTCAGTACAGCAAATCTCCTCTTATCAATGAACAAAAAACCTCAATAATATTGACTAAAAAGAAAAAAATGCTGGCAGATTCCCTACTGTGGTAAAGAAGTCAGGGAACAGTGTAACAGATAAAGTGCCACTAAAATGTGGCAGGTTGCAGGTGGAGAGCTGGAGATGAAAGTGATCAAATTATTTTTAACAATTTTCTCCAGAATATGAGGCTCCTCACAGTTATCCACAAAGCTGGTGATACTCATGAGCCCAGAACAGTTTTCATAATAGCTGCAAGAAGGCTTTAAAAGTCAGTAGCTACATACTACCATGTAAAGCTTTGAGATAAGGATTAGATTCAGCCACTGAATTGAAATACTAGAAAAAATCCCCCTATCAACTGAAATAAAAAATTATTCCCTCCCACTCAGGTTAAGCAGAAATAAAAGGCAGGGGTCTCTGCTGTTATTGTTAGTGCTGTTGGAAGTGGGAATGTTGAAGCTCAGGAATACACAGGGTATAGTCTGGCCTCCCTCGCTGCCAGTGTATGCTAATTGTTTTATTTCTAATGTCAGAAACTCAAGGCTAGCAAATCTGGGGCAAGCTAATTGTTGAATCCTGTGTTTCAATGTCATTCGGTCACAAACAAAATTTGCTGTGAGGATCACTTGGCATTTTTTATGAGCGTTACTAAATGTACTCTGGCCATATCACAAAAAAGGATGAGTCTACCCCAAACAAAGTAAAAGCAAATCTCTTTTCCAGTACAAGCAGTCTCAAATACCTGCTGGCTCTACAGGCAGGCATCTCCCTGCCTCCCCAGGGCAATCTGCTTGCTGTTGGCTGAGAGGATGCTACTTGCTCCTTCCATTTTGTAGTGCTGCTTTCTGGTGGCAGCTCACAAGCCTGGGAGAAACCAGCAGTCCTTCGTCATCCTTTCAATATGGTGCTGTACAGAAACCCCAACATGCACTTCCCTGTGAGGAGGACAGTGCATACAGAAAATAAGTATAAATTTTCTGGTGGTTATTGTGCCCAAATATAGGTCAGGGAACACAATCCTTACCTTAGAGCTGCTGTGCCGGTGCAGCGGGGCTGTAGGAGGGAGCCTGTGCCGAGGAGCTGGGCTGCATGGCAATGGCACGGCCTGGCTGCAGCATTGTGTGAGTGCCCTAATTGGGAATGCCAGGTCTCATCCATCCAGCAAAGCGTGCTGAAAGCACAGTCGCCTGCCCAGGCTCGGCACTGTCCTACCCCTTTCCTGGCTGAAAAATGAACTGTAATCACAGCCAGACAGTATAGGAGGCTACTTGTGGTGAGTACTGTATATGGCAATACATGGGAAGGGTTTTAAGCCCCTTGTCGCAGTTATAGCTGGTGCATAGGATGTTGTTCTGTGTATTCTGTCTTTCCTGAACTTTTAACCTCATCCTACCTCTAGCCATGCTCAAAATGACAGCGACCGAAAAGGTGGGGGTGGGGGAATGCTTTCCATTCCTTTCTCTGTCTAAATACGCAAATATACAAATATGCTTAAGCTGGCCATAGGACTTGGTACTGCTTTCTCTCCTGCTGAGTGACTCCGTCCTCCTAGCCAGTGTAGTGGTCCCCATGAGTAAACGGGAGATTATTTTGAGGTGAGGTACTTTATTGTAGGACAGATGCCAGAAGAAAGCAGGAAAGCACTTAGGCAGTTTTAATGGACAATGGTTTTACTGATGCTCTCAACTTTGAGCTAACATATGGGGTATTATAAGCTGTCACCCAATTGTATGTACTCACATTTCCCAAAAAGAAAACACTTTAAGAACTATAACCTCTTAATGTTACTGGAGAAGGCTATTCACTTTCCAGTTCATTTTTTGCTGATGCGTAGATATTAAAAATGAAAAGCCAAAAATAGTTCTACCTTTGCCAGCAATGTCCACATGAATGCATATCTGTCAGTGCTCCCCACTTAGTCTGTGGTTCCCCTGTGTAACTCGACAGAGGGTCAGAGCCATTCTGACAGCTCCACAATGGGAGTAAGATGTGATGACAGGCAGTGCTGAAGAGACAAAGATGTCAACAGGATCTCCAAATATCCAACAGCCTTGAAAACCAGAACTCTGAGCTGCAGAAAGATACTAATTTTGTCTAACATAGGAAAGGCAATCTTCCATGAAATGGGTCCTTTAGGCAGAATCAGAGAATTCCTGGAGATACTGGGGTGCCTAAGCATTTATGTGTCCTATTTATGGACTGCCAGGCTGCTCAAAAAACACTGAAATCACTTTGAAGCTGACTATAGAAGTTTAACCAATCGTACTTTTACAACTGAGAGTTAAGTGGCAATCTTTTCACACTTCTCTAACAAATCCCATTAGAAAAGATTTCCAATGATTTTTTTCTCAATTTGTGATTTGCTGTTAGTAACTACCTATGGCACTATATGGTTCATTTTAAGTGGAATAAAATTATTTCATTTAGTTCACTACTTTCTTTCCCAAAGTATGTCATAGCTTGCAAGGAAGACAACAAAGAGAATAATCATTCTTGGTTTATATTTTGAAAGAGCAGGGGCAACTGTGGCACAGGGTTAGGTTTGGAGTTTATGAATATATATTCCTTGTCATCTGATATTTGTACTTTTGCCAATGTGCACTTGTGCAGTTAAATGTATAATTAGGATTTTAGGTTCTGTAAGCTTTCATTTCCGCAGACTTGGTTAATCACTTAAGTTAACTGTGCACTGGCTTCCCAAATGATGTTCAGCAATGATGGACGTCCAACAGTGTGGATGTCCCATCCCTGGAAGTGTTCAAGGCCAGGCTGGATGGGGCTTTGAGCAACCTGGTCTAGTGGAATGTCTCTGCCCATGGCACGGGGTTGGAACTAGATGATCTTTAAGGTGCCTTCCAACCTAAACCATTCTGTGATTCTATGATGGGGGTAATTTTGAATTTCCAGAGTTAAAGATGGGAGGTAATGATAAATTCATCAGATGCCATGTGATGCCTGTGAATCTGTTAGCTGCCTGTGATACTGGCAACTAACAGAAAAGCAGCTAGAAAGTCTTGGCATGTTGAGGAAACTTAGAAGGGAGGGTTGACATAATTGCTCTCAGGTCTTAAAAATCTATGATCTTTTGTCTAAATACTGTTATTACTCCACAGAGCCACTGTAAAATATCTAATAACTCTAGAGGGAACACTGGGGGAAAAAAAAAAAAAAAGAGGAATTTTGTTGCTTCCTGTGCACTCAGATGGTAGCTGCAGTTAACAGCTCCTTGTTGAAACTGAGATCTTGTCTTGGTCAATGAATTGGAGCATAAGGTTTGTGAAATCTAGTGGGGACATGATTCTGTTGTGGTTGCTGCATCTGATGGAGATAGACCTGAAGGCATGGAGTAGGATGCAAAATTCCTCAGTACTACCAAGGTCCTGCTCCCCCTTTGCAAATCTCGCTTCTTTCCCACTCTTTGTTGTTGTCCCAACCTTTGCCCCACTTGTCACATTGTCCCACTGCTTCATTTTGGCACCACCCTCCATGAGCCAGCTCAAACCCCCAGGCTGACAGAAAAGCCAGCAAAAACATGGGCAATTCCCTTCTGGTTTTTGGTGAGTTAAATCTCTCAGCTAATGGACTATGCCACAAGGCAAGTGTGGGAGGAAGAAGAGGCAGAGGGACAGAAGGTGCAGGGCGAAGGAGAGCAAGCAGAAGATGATGCCAGCTTAGCACATGAAACCACAGTGACAGCATGTGCTGAAGGCAGAGAAGTACCACCACACAATGCTCTGCCCAGCTTCATCGACCTTAAAAAAAGATATCTTAGAGGATCTGCCACGGTGTTGGGAACACATATACTTTAATAATAACATCTATTTTAAAAATAAAAAAGAGTATGTGAGTAATTTGGATCTGGGACAAAGAACAAGAAAATTTTGGTTGGTCTTGCACACAGGATGTGTGTGTTTATTTGAGTGAGAGATACTTCTTTTTCTAAAGAATTGTATGTTATGTTTCTTCTTGCTATGCTATGGACTAAGGCAGCAATTCCTAACTCTTTTTGAAGAGTTAAATGACTTAAAATGGTCCCTGGAAGAGGCTGCAGGGGAAAACTTATGAACTGCACACAGAAGAGTATAAATGTCCAGCTGACACTCCACAAGTGTCATGCAGATGTTTCACATCATATTTATGTTCCACAAGCATGTATTGGATGAGCAGTGCAAAGTCCTGGATAGAGGGATTATACTGACATCCTTACGGCCTAGTCACCAAATCTTAAAAATGCATCCTGGTATTTCAGTCGTTATTAAAAATGCTTTGCTTATGTTCTTATGCACAAGGTAATTGTGTGGTTGGTCATGCCAAGCTCTGATTTTTAGCTATTAGCAAGGCTTATATGCAGAGGTATTGTGGGATCGTAAGGGTTAAATTTGACAGTTTCTGGCATATGAGGGTAAAGATGCTTCTCTTAGATCTAGTGAGTAGAAAATCTGACTAGCTTCTACCATAATGTCACCAAAGAAAACCTGCTCGTTCCCTTTTTCTACAGAGATATTCAGGTCCCACTATTTACTTCCTGTCCATGTTGCAGTCAGAGGTATGTATGCATGATAAAGCTGCAGTTGATCTCTGGTCCTGATAACAGTGGAGTACTGCTGGCAGCAACCAAATAGGCAAAGTCCTGGTGTCTTATTGCTGCAGTACCATCCCCCTCCCAACAGCAACTTTAAACTCATTTGGTATTCTGCAGCTGAACCTCCAGCTGTAGTGCAGATGTAGCCTCTGAGGGGCCTGTTTAAAGTCCTGTTCTCACTGTCCTAGTAGCTTTCCCTCAGGGTAGTTTGCACTGCAGTGGTATCCTAAGCAAGGAATCATCCTCAGCATTTGCCTGGATTTGCCTTTTGGATAGCATGCTGTTGGGAGACCCGGTTGACACTTCAGAGTCTCTGTAACCCTTCAGCACTAAGAATGGGTGAGGAGCAGGTGCAGAGTAAGCCGTCAGAAATCACCTACTGCTCTCTGCAGAGGGAAGCAGAAAGGGTACCCTGCACCTTTTCCCATTCCCCTGAATTTGCCTGTCTGGGTTAGCTGAAGAAAATAACCTAGATGTGGAAGGAAAGAGGAAACTAAGTAGTGATTTCTGAGACCATTGTAGCTTGCTGATTTAGTGAAGAAAAGAAGATTTATTTAAATGCATAGTGGGACTGTAACATAAGTTATATCATCAATACATCAAAAAAACCCCACAGCGTAGACACAGTTCTTGGGGGTAAGAGCCGTGAGAAGCTACTACAACAGTTCTCCAGCGGTGTTAGGGTATAGCAGTGGGAGGTAGCCCTGGCTATGCTTTCCCATTATTCAACATCCTCACCCCAGTCATCTGCCCCCTCACTCAGCAGGGTCTGGCACAGCTGTTTGCCCTCTCCTCACTCCATACATTGACCTGTAAAGCAGAAGCTGCTTTATGGAGGTCTCCAGGGTCACAAATTTTGGCCAATAGGGTATGCATAACTAAGTCCCTCATACAACTTTAGAAATCTATGCATTGCAAGTTCAGTACTTGCTAAGGCAGAAAAATTCAGCTGCAAGAAGGGGTTAAACTGTAGATCATCACAGACAACTACGGCTCCAGGCCTCATTTGGAAGTGCGATGGGCTCCAGTGCTCTGTTCAAGTACATGTCCATCAGACAAACTGCCAGAGGAAGGGAAAGACAGCATTTGCAAAAAATATTACTCTCTGATTTTTCTGGGATGTATAAGGTATGGATTCATATGCTCCTCTGCGAGTTTTAAATTAGTTGGAATGTCCCACTCCCTCCTTTCATGAGAAGTGTTTTCTGACAAAAGCGTTGCTGGCCCACCCATCTACAACTAGGAATGCTTTGACTGGGTACTGTTCTTGATGTATAGAATAGCTAATAACTCTTCTGCATGCAGTGATCTTTTAATGAGCAGCAAGGTCTTGGGAAGAATAAAATAATTCCTCCAAACCAAGAACTTAACTCACTCTAAAATTTAATCAGAAACCTCAAATGAATGTACTGACTAATCTGTATGAATGTTCTGCCTAGGATGGATGACCAGTTGGTCTAAGCATACTTCATTAACTGTATGAGAGCAAAACCTACTATAGGTGGAGTACTTAAAATGTAAAGGGTTCAATATTTCCCAGACATTTTATTTTTTTTCCTGTAACCCATGTCCTTAGTAATTAAGAAAGTCCAGCTTTATAGGTGAAGCAATACCAAAAAAGTACCAATAAAATTTTTAAAGCATTCTAAAACATTTTAGTGCCTTATTTCATGTGGCATATACAGAGTTATGACGGTTTGTAAGGTATAAAGTTTTTTATTAGTGCTCCATGGGGAAGACAGCATAACTCAGTCATTGCTTTGCAACTCATTTAACGCACATCACCGCAGCATTTGACTAGCATACTTATCACAAATTGATGTCAGTAAAATGCTTGACTCCACATTCCATTACACACTTACACAAAGAGAGAGTTAACTACAAACTAATTTAAGGAATTAGTGGTCATTTACAAAACATGGCATACACACACCAACTTTTCTCCAGTTTATTCTGTATTACTCCCAAAAGCTTCAAGGTCTCACAGTGTTTTCCCCAAAGGATGTGTGGTACAAAAATTGTAAAATCAAATTACTTGTGCCATAACATCTTTCTGTAGAACAAATGGTAAAACTGATATGGGAGGTATAACATTCATTTTCTCCCTCTCCCTTCACCTTCTTCCGCCCTTCAAATTAAGTGGGACTAGCAGGTTCCCCTTACAAATGCTCATTTCTTCCCATGCGTGACATCATCTTGCAAACCCAGAGGTTGTAAGAGCTCAGTCGGCATGTCCCCGAACACAGTGGTGGTGACACCACACATAGTGTAGTTATTTCTCAGGTGATCATTGCTCTTGATTTCCCTCTTACATGGAGGCTAAATGCAGAGGGGTGACTAGCAAAGCATTCTAGATGGCATTTGTGTATGATGTCCAAAAGAGAAGAGAGGCTGGTCATCAACAGAGCATTCAGAGATTAATCATGATTTCAACTGAGAATTTCCTTTGAATTACAAAAGTATTGGTTAAAAACCTCCTCTTGTTTATCATGGAACAAACACAGATGGCTGTAGTATAGTGTTTTGTTGGCTTATGATATAGCATACTGATCTTCTATAATGAACTTGATGTGTGCAGCAGTGGAAAAAAGAAAAATAAATTTTTAGCAGGAGCACATTAAAGCCCCAGATATGTAAGTGTTCGTGAAACAAGGATTTTAATTCAGATCTTCAGACATTTAAGAAGTAAAGACCATTTCTTATAGAAAAATTATAAGAATTATTTCAAACTATTCCTACTAATATTAGTCTGTACCTGTTGTATTTATAGAAGGCACACTCTTCAAGGCTACATGTGGCCAAGAAATGAAAATTCACTTGGTTAACTTTAGAATAAACAGAGGCTTTCCTGGAATTATTTTCGGTGGTATATGAGAAAAGCCTGCTGGTTGCATCATTTACCTGAAATCTGTAACACCAGATTAAAAATTGCTGTGCTGTCCAATTTCAAGCAGGGATATGAACACTAGACCAAAGAAATGCAGCAACCATTGGGGCTATAAAACCAGTCTTGCTTTGGCTCGGATGTTTAATTATTTATACAAAATAGAATATTCCCACTCAGAGACTAAAAACTTGGCAACAGAGAATAAAAATGTATTATTCCTTGACATCCTTTTGAAAATCTAAATACAGCTGGCTGAAGTATATATGTGAAAATGACAGAGTTGCAAAAAATTCCAGTGCACTATACATGCGTCATCCTCATTCAGTTCTGACATGTCAGCTGAGTTGATCATGTACCTTCCCAGAGCTGCAAGAGTGGGGCAGGTCTCTCCTGACATTACTTGATATTTACTAGAGTGGAAAAAAGATTGTGTATGAATTTCACATATTGTTTGCCATAAAACAGGAGGAGGAAGAAACAACCTAATCAAAATAGAAAGCTGCAGTTTACAAAGAGGCAGGAATAAACATGCAGAATGAGCACGCAGATGAATGGGAGTCAAAGAACACTGGGTTAGCTTAGAAATAGAAGAGTGATTTTAAAAATGGAATAGCTATGAACATTCCAACCCTGACTAGGAAATAACTATCAGAAATAACCATTTCTCTTCTCTGTCCCTTAGTAGCTGGTCTACAAAGGGCATGATATCCTACTTTATTCTATTCAGGAACCTGGAAACCCAAATCTGCTATAGACTTCTGCTGGGTAGCATTGAGGTAACACCAGTTTTACAATTTTCCTTTTCTTCTTTTCTTTTTTTTTAAAAGTGGTCAAACTCCCCCATGTAGATGTTACCAAAACAGTTGAAACCTCATAAAATTCCCGGACAGTGACTTCAGCCAGAATTATGATAATCTAAGGAGCTTCAGGCTTCTCTTTTACATCCCCAGTTATAATCTTAAATTGTATGTGACCCATACATTATAAGTGACACCTTAATTTGAGAACTTCTAAGTGCTTTGAATACTTTATCATTTAATCTAAATGTTCTTTTAACTTCTTTTAAATTCCTTCCTAAAAAAAAAAAAAAAGCAAAGTACAAAACATATTTCGAAGAGCTAGTCCTCTGTCAGCAGTTAATAGCTCAGTTCTGCTGCGCGCATGCAGGCAAAATACTCACTGAGGTCAGTGTCTAAGTCCAGTGAGTTCCTTTTCACTGAATTTTTTCAAAGTATGGAATTGCTGTCCTAGAAGGTATATGGCTTAAATTGAATTGCTACAGCAGTTAGGTTCGGGGGTCTGGGGGCCTGGTAGGATTTATAACTGGATGGGTCCATCATAGCTGTACAGTCTCTTAAGAAAGCCAGTGTATGTGTGAAAGAAAACTGGCGGCAAGGAAGGAAACTTGTGTGCCACTGTGGTGAAGCAGAGGCAATGCAAAGATGGGCCTGGACTTAGACTTCCAGAGAACTTCACATTGTGCACAAACGACTACACATACTAACAGTACATGTACCAGCGCTCTGTGTTGGGCTGAAGCTATATTGACATGCTCCTTCAAAGAGTACTGCAATTCCAGCAAGGCAAGCGTTTCCATTTGCTTAGTAAACAGCAATAAGGGACTGCATCCTCCAGCCAGTTTTTAGCCCTGAAGACTGACAGGTTATCACCCCTCTAACTGAGAGTTACCAAGAGGTGCCTGGAAAGGCAAGATGTGCATCATGTTCTCCCCAGGTGTGCTCTACCATCACGAATGTCTTGCAGAGAAGCTGGATATAGCTAGAATTTGTAATGCCTTCAGCAGAAAGAATTTAGCTGTAACCTGCTAAGATGCTAGAGCTGCATGTAGCTGCCTATTCTCCATGTCTGCTGGAAATAGCCTTTTCAACATACTAACCCAAGAACACAATGAAACTGTGCTTTCCCTTGTACATGGGAATGTGAGATGGCAGACGAAGCATGGACCCACGCAGTTTCTCCCTACAGGCTGCTGTCCAAGGCAGCTGTCTGTGCTGCCAGTTCTCTGCCTTTATCCTGGAAATTCCTGAATGGAGGAGGCAGTTCCAGCTCTCCTTCAGGGCTGTAACTCCTAGATGGATTCCCTTGCAGGTCTTTGCTTAGTAACTCTGGATTTCAAGTGCATTTCATTCAGCTTACAATATGAGTACAGATATTCACCTCCATGGTAAGCAATTGCCATTTTACACCACAGAAAGCAATTTATAAAGACAATCAATTAAATTATCAGATAAATAAAACAGGTGATATCATCTAAATGTCATCTAAACATTATAATCGTCATTAACCTCATCTTCCTTCTTTAAATTACAACATTTTTCTGAAAATAAATATTTTGCATGTACTAGAATGTGACACTAATGCAAATGTCCACATTCTTTTTCATATATCATATGTAATACATGTCTTTATTTTTGAAAACTTGTGCTTATTGCAAAACTCTTCATAAGTGACTCCATTTGAAAGCACTGCTTTCATAAAGACCACATCCTAGTTTAAGTCCTTCTTTAATGTTCAAATTAAAGGATAATTTGGGGAAGACAATAAACACTTGCAGTCAGCTAGATTAACCAGGATCTTAACTGTAAATCACCTTTGGAGTTAGCAGTATCTTGTGCTCGACAGCAGAAACTTTGAGGAAGCTTTTCCACAATAGCAGCAAAATCGGCTGTAAATTACTACAGCAGGTACTTTTGAAGTCATGTTATTTTGTGATTGTCTTTTTGGCTATTGTTTGAGGGTTGTTCATTTGAAATGATCATGATGATGCTTTTGTTAAAGTTAACTATGGACTGAGGCTTGTGCTGCACAATAGAGAATTACTGTACTTTATTGCCCTGAGAGAAAACATGACCCCTGTCCCACTTCATTAATGGCTTCCTGAGTTTGAGCACAAGTTTTTCAGTCATGGAAATGGCTGTCATTCCCTTGTTAAGGTATTGACATGAATATCTCTGGAGGAGCAAGGAAAAGCTTAAACATCAAAATGAGGCTTGGGACTGAAAGTTCTTGTCTTGTTCATTTATTTGCTTGTGGTGTGGTACAAGGGAGATTTAATGGATACTGCAAGTCAGAAACTGCATAGGAATTGAAGTAGTCTCATACAGAGAAATATACTTTTAGCATGAGCTTGCTGTTGAATCAGAGGTTAAAGGTGAACATTATTCATTGGTGACAAAAGATATCTACCTCTACTTAAGGAAACTTATGCATGTACTATCTTACTTGATAGGTCAAAGAACTGAATTCTCTGTGTAGGTCCCTGGTTATTTTTGTGCCTGCCGTAATGCTTCTGGATGTGCTCTTATACCCTACCACTGGCCCTGTTCTGTTCTCAACACTCGCTGCTCACATTGCCCTAAAACTGTTACAGGAAAACTCTTTTCACCTTCTAAAGACCTCTGGTTAAAAAAAAAAATAATAATAATAGTAAAGAAAGAAAGAAATTAGAGAGGCCTTTCTAGATTTATGCAATCCAAAGTGAATTAACAATCTGGCGTGTCACATTCTTCCCAGCTTCTTCCGATCTGAATGCAGTAAAAAATACAAGAATAAAGCAGAATCTAGGACTGGCTAAAGCAAGGCTCACAAAAGGGGCTACTCGTGTTCTTCGTGATATGAGGAGATGGCATTTTCTTAGTAGTGAGTTCCAGTGGAGCATCACTTCAGCTGAGAAAACTTTACCATTTCATTTCCAGCTCTGCTCCCAGTTCTGCTGGGGAACTGAGGAGCTTTCTTCCTGGTGGATTCCTGATGCAAAATTAGCCACTCCTTTCTTAGTCTTCTGTGGTAATGAACTAAGCATACAGAGTTTTTTCTGACTCCTAATTTACTTGTTCAGCTTTTTCTGTATGTAAATGTCCTTTCAAAAAATGTCACCTCCCAGACACTTACCTGATTCTTACTATAATTAGTAATAATTGTGGGTGAGTGTTTTAAACTTGGTGGGTTTGAGTGTTTCTTGCTTTGGGTGATCATTTTGAAATGCTAGAAAGGGTCTGGAGTTTATGGAAACACGTTTCTCCTTTTGAAAGATCTTAAACTTATTTGCATACCGCATCACCAAAACAGTTACTTCCAGTACTGACAACAGCAAAGAAAAAGTCACATAATGAAAGACTAGGGAAGAAGCCAAATTTTTGGAGAGATATATATATGAGGGAAAGTAATAGTTCCTATTAAAAGATCCCGTGGTACTTTTCATATTCACTGAGACAAGACATTTTGTTTAAGCCTGCATGTGAATGACCCAAACACAGTAATCATGGATGCGTGTAATTTTTTTCCCCTCCTCCTGCTTGATCCCAAATTTAAATCATAATGCTGAACTCGTGACGTCACTCTCAATCATTTCCACATGGCTTCACTTGTAGGATCAAAAAGAAGGTGAAGTTCTGTTGTGTCAGCAGAAAGCTGATTTGGGGGATGGCAAGATAATTCAGTGAAATTCCTAGTAATGACAGGAAGACTTCAAAGAAGCCTACAGGTAAAGTACTACTCTTTTTCAGTAAATATTTGTTCTGCCTCAAATTTACCATATTGGTAGAGGTTCAGTTTTAAAGGGGGCTGTGCTCCTGAGGAGATCCCAAGTCTTCAGATGCTCCCAGTTGCTTTGGAAAATCTTTCCTGAATTTAAAACCCACAGGTGAAGTCCAGGAAATAAACCTCAGTGCAAACAGGATAAGATTGCAGCACGTTGGTTTGCCCAGCTTCATATTTCCATTTTCTCTGGTATGTTGGTTTCCTAAAGGTGGCATTTTCGCTCTGATCGAATGGAAGGGCAAAGGTTACTGAATGCGAGGCTGTGGCTGCTGTGTTGGAAAAGGGAACAACCACTACAATGGTGGGGAAAGGCAGGCCACCAGCACTAAGCACGGAGAGATGTGGGAAACTGGCACGTAGGAAGAGGATGTCATTTTCTGAGAAACCAGGAAATGAGCTCTGTTTTCAGGCATGTCTATTTATGGTATAAGAATTGCAAATATCACAGGAGCTATTTGATACTGAAATGAGGAAAAATGTGTCAGGCCTTTTAGTTCTAAGTTTTTGTCTTTGCATGGGTTGCTTTTGTTCGAGGAAACAACAATGGAAAAGAAGGGATTTGAAAAAAAAAAAGAAGGCTTCTGCTACAGCACCACAGCATTTCCCAAACTGTTTTTCCCGTGCTCCTCTCCCAAGTGAACTCTACCATTTGTGACCCTTGTCTCTCGCCCCTTTCCTCCCCAACTCATCCAGCATTCAGCAGTCAAGATTACAGCTGCTCATCTTAGCTTTCAGCCCTGCCAGTATCTCTAGTACTCCCCCTTCTTTCCCAGAGTGTGAATCCTAGTTTGGGAACTGCTGTTTCCACTGGGTTTCAGTTCCTGGCCACCTATCTGTAAAACACTTTGATCAAAAGGGATCTGTTCCCCAGAGACTGTGATGCTAACTCTGCTGTGTGGCACTGGTGTGAATTCAGAGAAATCTCCTGGCCGCACACCAGCATTGTCCTGCTGGGCTTGTCCCTGTATATGTAAAATGACAAAACCTCTACAATGCATTTTTTAAATGCAACACCTCCCTCTTCTGCCCCTATGTTAGCTGCACTGTTTGGTTAGCAGAATGTCTCCATGCTCATTTCTGTTCTGCTACAGCCCAAAAACATTCTCCCTCTTCTGCTAGGAGCCTTTATTAATTCATATACTTTTCCTTTAAGTTTCATTTGTTCTGTGTTTTAAAGAAGAAATCAAGCAGTACTGGGGCAGGAGGGTGTGTGAGGGAGCACAGTTTTCACCGCTCTTTCTGAAAATGCACAGGCATGGACTGTATAACTCTTCTACTTCTATGCCAGGGTCTTTCTCAGAGCTAGTTCTCATCCCTGCTTTTCATTTACACCGATGGCTTATCAGAGCCACTGACTCACTCAGCTGAGCGAGTGGCTACACTTCTTCTGGGAGCCATTTGCTCATCCCTTACAAGGTGGAGGCAATAGCAATGCTCAGCACTATTTGTTTATCTATCCGAGTATAGATTTTAAAGGCTCATTATAGCAATTTGATTTCAAAACATCTTGGCCTCAGAATACCAGGTAATTAAAATAAATTTCATGGAATTTCTGCTCTTTTGTTCAAAGGTTTCTGAGTTACTCAATCATCTCTTCTCTAAACCAGTGTGTCCTTCTCCCACTGTCTGTTTATTATTTCAAGACTACAGCATATACGTCTAAACCAAGGAAAACAATAGTAAGATGCTTTGGAGAGAGTATGGAAGTGAAGGGAAATGATTAGAAGTTGTGATCTCAGTGGTAACAGTGGACATAAGTCACTTATCTGGCCCATGCTTAGTGATCCTGAGGGGAGACACCAGAGTGACAGGCACTCCGTTCTTCACACCACCCAGTGTCTGAGATCTTTTTAGTTTCCCTGCCATGCACTGAAGGTGCATGCTAGGTGCCATTGTGGCCCTTGTTACCTATTGCACCTCGCACGCTTGCCCTCTATGACAGCCAGTGAATTAGGATTATACATTTTTTTTCCCAAAACCCAAGACTTGATGCCAGTCACCAGGGGTAAGTATCTCATGAACAAAGTATGTTGTGGTTCCAACTCTGTGCACATGAGAGGTTTTTCTGCCTCTCTCTCCCACAGTAACATTTGCTGTGAGAGGCGGCCCATGCTGGCTGTGTGCAGGCTGCTGCTGTATGCCAGAGCCACCGGATCTTCCCGGCAGCGAATGAGAAGCAGCTCTGCTGGGACTGTGGAGAAGATGTCCATCACAGCTCCTGTCAGGCCAGCACTTGAACTTGTGTGAGATGTAGGTGATTGCTAAACTTGTTTCTGAGACTGCTTGCAATATGAAAAAAGACAGTGACAGAACTGCATGGAAATACGATCTGATGTAAAACCACAGTGGTTTTCTACTTTTCAGAAAGGTTTTGTAATGTGTTTGAATTGGCCACCTGGTTATCTTTGGCTGTGATTGCTAATCCTTCAATGTCCTTAGCTGGTGTCCTTGACACTCTAAACTAGCGAATGTTTTTAGAATATTTTAATTTTTATTTTCGATTATGCAATGGATATATCACCGGATACTTTAAATGTCAGTATGATTAAAATGCCACATCTCCTCACAGAAATTTATATGATTTCAACCACTGTTAGAATTCAGCTTTAAGAATTAGGAGAGTAAAAAACCAGGTAAACTTAGGAGGCAGCAATTTTTCCAAAAGGCTTTTTCACTTGCCTGAAACATTGAGATGGGTTTTTTTGCAGAGGCAAGTGCTATGCAGATATGAGGGAATGTCTTCTGTATTCTTAAAACTGGGGTGCCCCAGGGGTGGGGTTTGAGGCCAGCAGAGAGTTTCTAAGTAGCTGAAGGGAGTATGACAGCAAAGCAGTAGTAAGCCCTGACCTGGCACTGGGGACAATTGAAAGACCACATGGGTGTGTTTAGGAAGAGTCCAGATGATCCAGATCTTATCCTGAGGTTTAATTCAGGATGGGAAGCACTCTCAGCAGTGGCTGCTGCTTTGGCAAAATGATGAGATTCAAATTCCAATGAAACAGTCTTGAGGAAACATGCTATATGAAGGGCCTTAGGTCTATAATGTATTTCTGCTTGTGGAAATAGCTACCTCAGGAAATACAATCTTTGTGTAAAAAAGATGAAATGACCTAACCAAGACATGTTCATAAAAGAGTTCTTTCTGTCAACCCTTATATCCATTTTTTCCACATTTTTCAATATATTCCTGACTTTTCACTGATCAGTATGTAGTGGAACTTATATCTTGATCAAATAATTATTGAGCTATATTAATTAAACATTTTTAATTTGCCTAGGTGAGGTTCAAATTTAGGCCTGGGTTTCTGAAAAGTATTATTGATGTTGTTTACCTTTAATATGCACTGTATTGTACAATCTGCATCAGAACACTTTCAGGGAATTTCTGTGGTCTAAACAAATGTCTTTGTGATTATTAATATTCAAAATACAAAAAGATGCTCTATTCTTTTTGCATTATTTGTTTTATTCTTTTGAGAAAGATATTGAAATTTCAGAGTCACAAAGGGCTTTCAAGTGTGTAGGAGACATTTCTCCTTGGAAATGTGCAGATAGTTATTTTCAAATCCAGTGGACCTGTGAAGAATGTCTGGGTTATTATAATGAATTGCTAAGTTATACATCCATCAGCTAAGAGTTACTGCATCAAAATATAAGTGCAGGAAATGAGATCACCCAAAGGTATCACTGGTACTGCAATACTAAGAACTGGATACTGCAACCATATTTATTTCCTGGTTTCCAATCTCCCCCTGTTAAAACCAGTCATTAACTATTCTGTTGAATGCTGTGAAGGCGACCAGGCTGGGGTGGAGGGATACAATGAATTCGGACTGAGTTTTCAATTAACAGCCACAATCTGTTCAGTTTTTGATAATCTCTAAATTCTTTTGAAGAAATGATCATTATAACTGTGTTTAATCTGTTTTCAAAACAGACTGTGAAATAGCCATTGTGTATGCACCTTCTGTTTTTATAACTTCTGTGCTTTGATATTGTAATTGATGCAAGTGGGTGCAATTAAATCTTTATTTGGAAACTTGCACGAAGGCAAGTCATTCAGAAAAAAAGCCACCAATGTGCTTTGACTCTAGATTCTCACACATATTTGCACTTACAATCAGAGCTTTTGTTCTGTTAAACTAACAAGGGCTATTTAGCATAAGAAAGAGTCAACACAAGCTCCCTTAGGTTGTGCTAATTTCAGGGATAACACTGGAATGAGAAAAAATCCACAGGAAACTATGCTGTACCAATAAAAATTACTAACTTCTATTTTATTAAGTAACTCATCACAAGTGGAAAGGTTTATTGTTAAAAATATGCCAATGATTACTGTCATACAGTGGTCAAATACCTCTCTGGATTTTCTTAAGTAAAAGATAACAGGAGAGCAGATCAGATCTTTAGCTGAAACTACAGCTAAAATAGCAACAAACTTCACTACTTTCACTTGTTGGGCTTTTACATCAGCGCATGAGACAGGCAGGGATCAATATCTGCAATTAGCTCTAATGCATGGTTTGTTAGCATGTCTTTATTATTACTGCTGTGACACAGCTATTGATCAGCTGTCACATTACCATGTGTGATTCAGGTACTGCTGTCTTAAAACTTAGCTGTGGATTTGTGTGAAAAGGTATTTTGTAGAAGGGTAAATATTATTTGTTTCAGTGAGATTATCAGTCTGCTTAGTCTCACAGCAGGGCAAGGCTGTAAAAGCACAAAGCTTGGTACAGGCTGTCAGCTGCTTCTGGAAAAACTACAGGTCAAAAGCTTTTTTCTTTTGCTGGGGCTCTCAACTAAAAGGGAAAACCTTAAACGCAGTAAAATCTGGTGTGGGGGTGTGTATATATATATATATTTACTTCTATAAAAAAAATTTCTTCTCAGAAAGTTCAGGTAGACCACCTATGAAGCAAAGCATGATAACACATAATGAGTGTAGTCAGGCTTAAAAACCCTTACAGCAGGTTTAAAAACCCTTACAGCAGGTTTAAAAACTCTGTATTCATTTATCTGGAAAATACATCCAGGCCTTCTTGAGACCCAAAGAAGATTACTTCAAAAGGGCACTTTTTGGCAGAATATATATCCAGCACAAGCCAAGGCTATTTGTGCAGTTCCCATGTCAAGCTATCTTCCTGACAGGAAAGGTCAGCCTCCTCATGTCTCTCAAACAAATGTGACAGAGGCATTAACCTCGGTCTGAGACTACTAGTATGAGGAAATCAAACTCGGCTCCACTGAAAACTTTATTGTTATGAGACTGGTTCAAATAGCACCTGAGCTAGCGCTTAAAAAAAGTGCTTGTTTCTGATGATTGCCTCTTGGGGTAATTCGGCATTTCAGTGACAGGTCTCATCTCCTGTAGTGGGACAATTGCCCATTAGTGGAACACTTTCCCTCATGCCATCCTTCAGCAAATGACACTTGTAGAGCTTCCCCATTCTGACTTACCTGGAGTTTGTTTGAGTTCCAAAAGTTAATTTTAAGGTCAGCTTAACACCGTTTAAGATGAGACTGGCTTTGAAAGGAAATGTATTTTCTTCCAT
The DNA here is from genome assembly GCA_009867235.2 of Psittacus erithacus. Classification (NCBI taxonomy): domain Eukaryota; kingdom Metazoa; phylum Chordata; class Aves; order Psittaciformes; family Psittacidae; genus Psittacus; species Psittacus erithacus. The sequence goes on from WYDI02040336.1 coordinate 23,148, forward strand.
CTCTCCCTTGGCTGTACATTTCTGTGCCTTTTCTTGTGTCAGCACTAGCATTTTTATAGCTTTATGTTCTGATTCAATGTGACTGAAATTTAGGCATTAAAAAAAAAAAAAAAAGGAAAAAAAAAAAGTGGTTAGCTATTGTTTATGTAAAGGAGTCAGCAGGAACAAGAACCAGGAGCAGCAGAGCAAGGGAAAAGGATGGATTGTTGCTTCCAGTGTTTTTTGCTGGATGTGAACCTGCCCTCTGAAGCTGCATCATCTGCAGCTGAAAAGCAGCCCCTAGCTGCCTCAGTGGAGCTGGTTGTTGGACTGCATGTTAGACCACAGACCTTACTACAATTCCTTTGCAAATTCTGATTTTTCAGTGTAAAAGTGACTCTCTGATAGCGTTCAATTTGAAGAAAGTGTTAGAAAGGCCTTGGGTTTATTAAAGTGTAAAATGAAAACAAATTTCAAAACTAGTTGCAAAATGGCATTTCTGTCCTTTTAGAACAATGTGTGCAGCCTTGGGAGGAGAATGAGCCAACTATTAAAAATACTCAGAATTTCCTAGGACCATACAGAAGTAAAAAATGGCTCTGCCTCCTATACGAGTCTAAGTAACGAGTTTCCACCTTCCCACTCATCAATACCATAATGAAGGAAGAGGAAAATATTTCTCCCTCCCTTCAACCAAATGTGGAATTCAAATAAAAACAAAATAAACCAGCCAGGCAAATATTACAACTTCCTGCTTCATTTTTTTTTTTTTAAACTCAACTTCACTGACACAAGCTTGGAAAAGATTCAGTGCCCTAAATTACCACTGAGAGTAAATAGTAATTATATTTGCCATGAGAGGAGGTTTTGGGTAAGTGTCAACCTAAGGACAGCAGATGGGACTGTGTCGGGACTTTCCCTTTGCTGCTGTAGTAGATTTTGCATGGATGGAAAGGCGAGGACAGGGAGAGCTAAAGGGCTGATCAGGCCCACAGCAACACCAGAAGCAACAAATGCTTTTCCAGCCAGACTTCCATTTTGCCCCTTTCACTCCAGCCCCTTTCCTCTCCTGTGTAGTTGTCACAGCCTGGGAAATGCCAAGGGACTACCTAAATAGAGACAGGGAACATGACTGCTGCGTTAAATGACAGTGGAGGAGAGCTGTTGGTATTGATAGAGAATGGGGGAAAGCCTTGAAAATAAGGAACAAGACCCTCCTGTGCCACAGAGTTGAAGAGAAAGTACAGAGAGGGCAGCCTGTCAGAAGGGTCAGGAATCTCTTTTCTTACACAGAGCTTTTCAGAAATGCCACAGACAGCAGGCTCTGCAGCCCAGTGTCTGTTTTTTCAGACTGTCTTTGTGAAAAATTCCCTGAAATGCTTCAAACACCCCTGTTAACACCCCTGTCCTGCAGCTATTCCCTGAAACTTTTCCCTAAGCCCTGCAAACGCTTACCCTTTCTTTGAAAACCCTCCAGCTCCTTGCTGCCCAGCTTGAATGCCCTCAGCCTCTTTTGCTTTCCTGAAATTTTATTAATACTTTCTTATTCTCCAAAGTGATTTGTTTCTATCCTTTTTCTGTCTTTCTGCCACTACTACAATACTGAATTTCACCTATCCTTTCTTCACCCTTGGGACCACAGAGTTGCATCCAGTCAATACAGCCAAACAATCTGCTGCTCAGTAAGCCCCTCAGGTGGCATCACTCACATCTGCTTAAACTAGCTCTGCTTGGAAAAAAATGACATCTCTATTTTCATCATCACTCAAGACCCCCACCAACATTGATACAGGACCTGCACCTGTTCTTGGGACTTTTGTACATCCAGAGGGGTTGTTCTGACCTGCAAACTAATCATGATGTCTTCCAGTAGCTCTCCACCCCATGTTAACAGTTCTCTCTTGACCCTTTTCAATATCACATTTCAGTTTGTACTCCATCCTCACATTTTGAGTTTTCTCTGAGATAATTTTTTTTTTACTGACACAAGATGTGAGCCGTAGTTGTTTTCAGAAGGTGAACTAGAGGTTTCAGCAGTAGAACGAGAACATTCTGGCCTTTTGTCACCTAAAAAGGGAATGACAAGTGGTTTGGGTCAGTGGGATAAGCATATTAACTTTATTTCTTTTTTTTTTTTTTTTGAAGTAGCTAGCTACATTAAACTGTTATCTAAAGGTCATGTTTATAAACATGTTTTTTAATGCTGTTTGTGTTTGGTTTGCAATCTATGATATCCTTACTTTAGGCCCAGCAACAAGAACTTAGATGTAGAATTTTATATATATAATCCTATGCATACATGTATTTTTATATCCATATATATTTGATTCTGCATGCAAACATTATCTAGACATGTCAACACATACTTTTTTAGGGATGGATATTGGCATTTAAGTCATTCCTATGTGTAGAAGGTACTAGTGGCACCCGAGACAATGTTAGGAAGACTTGGTTCCAGCAAATGCATTCTCCTATGCAGTGAATACTGGCTTATCATTCTTTTGGTGACTTAGGACTGTTATATGACATTAGTATGTGCTTACTTTAAGTGTTATGACTAGATCAAGATTTATGATCCAAAGAGCCTTGAGTGCTATTACAGCTGCATTGGCCTACCTGTTTACTTGTAGGTGCTTAAGTTAGGTGCCAATTTCCTTGAGGTTAATTGTCTTAGCAGGTGCAACTCTGAAGTTAATTATATACAAGAGGTAACCTAATCATACTGGCATATTTTCTCAGACAAAACAGAGGTGAGACTGAAAGGACCTTGCTACCATATCAAAATTGCTATATAGAGGTATAGCTGCTCCTGCAATGTGTCTGGTCTTCCTGCTCCCAGATATTCTCATCATTGTGTCTGAGATGAGATCACAAAGGGGTTAAATGAAATATTTTCCTCAAGTGTTATGGGATTTGCTGATGCTTTTTTGTTATAAAAATAAAAGGGCTACAGGGGCTGTTGCCTCCTTGACTCTAGGAAAAAAATGAATCCGTATTTTATACTATGTGTATTCCCACGCTCTGCCCAGAACAACATCAAGAATATAGTTGTTTTTTTAGGCAAGTGATACCTTGATTATATGCAATATTGGAGTCATACTGAAGGGGGAAAATGTAAGATTGAACCTTTATGACAGTTTTACTGATCTTGGTGAGCTTAACCTAGGAGTAATTCAAGTCCTTCGTTCTTTGTCATTCAGTTTTTTCAGGCTGAAAGTTTTGAGTAAGGGCAAAGATAAGAATTATATAAAAGGGAAGGACTTAAAGATGACCATTGGTCATCAGTTCACTCATAATTAGCATTAAGAGCTATGAGACATTCTGCCTTCTAAATTGTTGGCATTTTTTCAATTTTTGTTAACTATTGGATGGTTTACCTCAAGTTTTTCCAGTAATGAAATTGAACTCTGTCCAAAATTGTGAAGTCAGCAGAAGTTCTGAGAGCAGATTGCTCACTGAGTTCTCACACTTTAAAGCCTTACAGACTCCATATATACTCTCCCCTTAGCGCTTTCCATGCTGCTGAGCACAGGTTCACCTACCTTGTGCTGACTGCTTAAGTCTGTTGATTTTCCTGCCTTTATTTGCCCCTATTTTCTGACTGTTGAGCTCTTCCCAGACTCGCTGATCACTTGTTTACTGTGCTGGAGTTGGAACTCTTGGCCAACTGGCAGCTCAGAAGGGAAGAACCACAGCTTCTCGGTGCGTTAAATTGTCATAGTAGGCTCTGGCTTGGAAAAACTTTTCCTGGCTTTGTTTTTTTTTCCCCTAAGCATGACATGACAAATATTCAGGGTTTCATTTGTTGGGATTTTTTCTTCTTCTTTTTTATTTTTGGATACTTAAAAAATAGTTTAGCAATGACAAATCTAATATCTCTCCTGATGACTGAGAAGTAAGTAAGTAAGAAACTTGTGAGACAAATAAGAAACTTGCCTTTTTTTCATTATTGCAGTGGCCTTGCTTGGTAGTGAATTACTATGCAACCACGAATAAGGGAGCTACCTCAGAAGAAACAGTGACTGAGGAGAATCAGTATTTTGGGAGGGAATGGAAGGGAAGCAACACAAATTTGGGACTGAGGATCATTGCAGCCATTAATTCCTGGGGACAAGTAATGGAGATGAATACAATCTGACAAATTGTAAAGTCCTGTAAGGAACTGAGTCAATTACAAACTTTTGTCTGTCTCTCCTGCACTCTGTCCTCTTTTCTGGTTATCCCTCAGATGGACCATTTTTAGCACTGCAGATGTCAGTTAAATTGTAGTTGGGGAGAACTTCCATACCATCCAATTCCACTGCCGGGAAGATGGAAAAGGGCAGGAGAGCTTCCTTTAAAAATTGAAGAAGACTAGACTCTGCCATCCCACAACAGCTATGCACAGGAAGGTAATTGTGAGTCTGGAACTGTACCCTTAATGCATTTTTAAAGCAGTCCTTTTGTACCTAGCATATGTATGAATTCACACAGAGAGAGTGTGTGTATATGCCAATATACATACCCCAGAAAATATGGAAATTGCTCTGGGACACCTGAACTAGCATCCATGCTTCTAGGATACAGAATCCTGCATTTTCCAGTACTTGCACTTTATGTAGCTCACTGAATCTTGCAGGGTTTTTTGCACATTAACGTTGTATTTTTATGCAGAATAATCATTGTTGGAATATTATGTTCAAATGAATAGGTTCAACAAGCACAATAGTAGCGTGTCCTACTCCATTTGGTTGCATGTCCTATAAATAGTTTGTTTCTTCTTCCTCTGCCCAGATTTTAGAAGAAAGTGCTGATCTTTAACTATGCTACTCAAAGCTCTCCAAGTTTGGTAGGTGCACCCTGGGAGCCCAATGAAGTAATTCAGAAGACTGAAGTGAAGGAATGCTTGACTCCTGAATCTTGCTTGGCCTTGGGCAAGAGCTTTCAGCATGGGTGAATGCACAGAATTCACAGAAAGGTTGAATCTCTTTTAAAAGCAAAGGGAATGCTTTTAAAAGACCATGTGTCTGTGGAATTCAAGTGGCTCCAGGTTAGGAAACTGAGCAGAGTTTCACACAGAATATAGTTTGGGATTTAGCACCCAAATTTTACACAAGCCCAATGTCTGACTTTGCAATGCTTACATATGGAGAAAAATAAAATTAACTGCTGGCTTCACTAGGAGCTACTGTATACTCAATACTTTTGATCAGATCATTTTTACTTAGGTTCCTGAACACAGATTTATGAGCCAACCTTTAAAAACCTTGGCTGAAGTTCTTAAAAGGAATCAGTTTCTCTTATACTTCCCCTGATGTGGCCCAAAAACCACCAATGGCTAGATTCTTTAAGAAAGAAAGAACAGCTGTACCACACTAAATCATGGGTATACTAGGCTTGATACTCTTCAATAGTGGAAAATAGTAGATGCTTTGGGTAAAGTGTAAGAATAGAAGCACAGAATTATAGCTGTCCAGGCAGTTCAGGGATTCCCTGGACCAGAAGTTCTGTATTTGTTTTCAGCTGCTGTCAGTAGACTATTTCTTTTTTTTTTTTTTCATTGATTTGCCAAAACACTTGAATTCATGTAATTTTTTCCCCTCCTGCATTCTGCAGCAAGGAGTTCCAGGTCTTTGCTGTGCTCCATAAGAGGAAGTGTCTGTCTGTGCTTCTCTGAACCTGCTGTTTGCTGGGATCTTTAAAGAGAAACATTTGTTAGTAATTCCTTATTTAACTCTTATTTTTTGCCACTCAGGATTTTAGAGGCCTTTTGATTATATCTTGTCAGTATATCACCCAAGCCCAACATAAGCCTGTACATTTTGGGCTAGAATTTGACCATGGACTTGTCTGTGGATTTATAGCTTTGTTCTAGAATCTCTCCTTTTCCTATATAAACTCTTCTAAACTAATTAAATCCAGGGCAGATTTATAATGATTCAGGGAAATAAAAAAGCAAATTCTCCTCATATTGGCAGTGGAGATAGACTGAGGTTGCTGCAGGAACCGTGAAAAATCCCTTTCAATTACTTCTGAGAGCTGAAAATGCTGGAACTGTGAATTACATGAGGTTCTTGAGCAGTAGTGCTCGTGTGGGGATGTGTACATATGTCTGCAAAGACACACATAACTGCCAAGGCCATCTGTGCTGGAGGGAAGGTGGTGAGTTTAGTCTAAGCAATGCTGAGTGAAACTCAGTGCCCTGAGTTAAAGATGCTGCTGGCTACCATGGAAACTAATTGGAGCTAATAAGTGAGGGACGTGTTAATTGTGGAAAAAAACAAGACTATTTCTCAATATCACAATTGCCTACAATTAATCTTGCATATTAGGATTGACTTGATTTACTTGGGTAAAGCGTTATTCACTTTGTTACAAGTCTTACCTGAGCAGGGTCAGTCTGACCTTAGCAGGAGTTCTCAGGTTTGACAGTCAACTTGAGAACCCTTTTTATGATGCATTATTTTTACAGTATTCAGGTACAGCTCTTCCAGTGCAGCTTTCATTTCAGCCTTTAAAACCTAAACTCTTTGCAGATGGCAGTCTGGGTAGAGGAAAAGCAGCAGCAAAGTCTTTTATAAACTGTCACAGCAAACTAAATCTGACTGTAGTCATAAGAGTAGCGGTTAAATTATCCTGCAACATCAGTAGTAACTTTTATGTGAGAACATGATTGTGCACAAAGTTTGAGGGTTATTGCTAACATTGGTTTTGGAGATGAAATTTTATATTTCAAGTAACTGAAGAGTCTTCGAAGATAAATGTTGGCATGCAGGTGTCTCTGTGTACAAAATGCGCAATTAGGGGTCCTGTTAACCGTGTCAATTTTACACTCTTGTGACTTGACAGGCATCAACAGAAGCATCCCTGACTTACGCAGGCATAAAAAATTAACAGAACTGAGCCTGTACGTTTTGTGAATGCTCAATATCTTATGTGTATTTACACACAGATATAATACACAACATTGTGTAAGCACACGCGCAACGCAACGTAAAATAATTGTACTGCACATAACTGTCATTCATGGTGGTTAGAAGTACCTAAAGGTTGAACCTTGTTGAGTTTGCATCTAATCTGACCAACCACAAATGGAGCAGTCATGAGCAGAGCTGCATTTTAGACAATGAGTCAGTACACAGGATGATGCAGCACAATTTTTGTTTTTTTTTCAATACTCCCCATCTCTGCTCACTATACATTTTTAATGCAGTTACTAATACAACACTGGTAAGAAGTACAGCTAAAGAAAATGCAAACGAGTTTAATAATATCTCCAGGGTTTTCTGAGTGTGTAACTTCATCCAGCCTGTTTACAGACCACATTCTGCTAGAATAAAACAAAATCAAACCAAACCCTTGCCCTGAAGACATAATTGGCAACGTTATAAAGCTTACGATGCCCCAGGGACAGTAGTTGCATCCCTACTTCACCACATATTATCGTCAAAAATATTGTTTAGTTGTTTATTTATCTGGAAGTAGCAGATTAAGGAGTAGTGTTTTAGTGAATACCCAATATCTGTGAAAGCAGTTTCAATTTAACAGACTGAAACAGACTTTTCTTATCATCACTTTGGGGATTAATTTGAGCAAATGAAGTTGTGACTACAGTTTCTTCTTTTTCCCTTCTTTTCCAAGTCTGCTCTGATAACAACTACCACAAACCACAGCTTTTTAATCCCACATTTTATTAAGTATTCACTTTGCCACTAGTGATTTCAGAAATAGCTTTGTATAAGGTATTAAGGAACAAGTAAGCCAAATCAACATTTGAAGACTCTCATATGGCTTTCATATAGCTGGGTAGAGTGTCTTTTCACAATTGCAAGCCTTTCTTCAAGTTGGATGTTAACACTTTTGGAGTAACTTTTCATGCCAAAACGATGTTCCTCCCTTTCAGTTCAAAGAAAACATCTGTCATAATGTGAAATGTAGATTTAATGCAAGTGTCAAGTCAGGCACTTGGTAATGAGGTAAAAACCCTTGAGATTTAAGTCTGTCTTCCGTGCTATCATATTACAGGGAGGGGAAAGGAAAGAACTGTTTTTCTGGCACCCTAGCAGCTTTTCTGTGTCCCTTATCTATCCTTCCCGGACATCTTCTGTAAATTGGTGTATTTTTCCTGGCAGTGCCTCTGGGAGGGAGGAATCTGTGATAACGCTTTGTGGCCGAGGGAAACTGAGGTACAGAAGACTAGACACAGTCCGGACCTGACGAAGCGCTGCCCAAAGCTGCCAGCCGCGGCTAGGGGTGGGTGGTGGATCCCGAGAAGGAGGGCAGCGAGCCTTAAACTCTCGGGCTGCACCCCGCAAGGGAAAGTCTGAGGAGGCGCGGCGCTGGCGGAAGCGGTTGGGCTGGGTAAAAGCAACAGGCTTCTGGGACCGTTTTCCGGAGCGGGGTGAAGGGAGTGCGGGGACCCGGCCACCCGGCGCCCAACTCGGTGGGGGGAGTCCAGTGCAGGGAGCCCAGCGCGGGGAGCCCGGTGCCGAGCCCGGTGCTGGTAGCGCGGTGTGGGAAGCCTGATGGCGAGCCGCGTGCGGTGAGCCCGGTGCAGAAAGCCCGCTGCAGAAAGCCCGCTGCAGAGCCGGCTGCAGGGAGCCCGGTGCGGGGGGACCGGCGCGGAGTCGGGGCTGTGACAGCCTTGCCGCGGTGGCGGAGCGACGGCAGGAGCCCCGGAGCGGCTGCGAGCGTGCTGCGGGCACGCCGGGGAGCCCGCGCGTTTACGCCGGGTGCGGGGAGCCACGGGCTCCTGGGGAGGACTTGCAGGTATCTGGACAGAATAACAATATTTGCCCTTCAGATTTGCCTGCTTCTCCCCGCCTCGCCCCTACCCCCTGGTTTTCCTTCAGGCTCCCTCCGCCGTTCCCCGAAAGGGTTGGAGGCGGTCGCAGGGTAATCGCGAAACGGTAAAGAGCTGGGATTTCGGGATGCAAATGTCACGTTGCGGTGCAAACGACTCCCAGATTAGCACTTTATCAGGATTTCCAACCTCATCTTTTATCTCTCTTAGGAAAGCGTCTCTCGGAGGAGATTGCCCTCAATAGACCCGCTATAAAAAGAGAGATTTTAGTGTTGCTGTTGTGCTTCTGTGCATCCTACTGTGAGGGGGTCCCAGTGGTCCCTTGGGAATACAAGGAGTTGTGAGAAGTAACACAACTGGCCACCAGACTAATCCACTCCCTCTACCTTCCCGCGAGTACCTCCCCCTTCTGCTCTTTTTTTCAATAGCAGCCCTTTCTCAAAATCTCAGGTTACTTTGCTAAAGAGTTCTCAGCCCTATAGTTTCTGCCCTTGTCTCTGCCTCCAGCTCCTTAAGAGCCACCCAGCCCCAACGATTGGATTGGGCAGCCCGCCTTGACACACCACTGTGCCGAGTGCTTGAGGACGTGTTTCAACAGATGGTTGGGGTTAGTGTGTGTCATCACACTCGAGTGGGGATTAGGGGAGAGAGGCAGCCTTGCTGGAGCTGTGTGGTCTTCCCCAAGTGTGAGCTGCAAGCGAAAGAAGAACTACCTAGCTTTTGGGGAGAAGAGGGAGCAATCGTTTTCAGCAGCTCAGAGGGAAAAGTAAAACCGCACACTTTGTTCAGGTAAAGTAAAAGGCACCTCATGCCTCCTTTCCCCCCCCCCCCCTTTTTTTTTTTTCCCCCTTTTTACTTCACGGATTTCAGAGGAATGCTAGCACAGCACACTTGTCAAAGCCAGTTGCTGCTGCCTTATCAATGCTGCTATTGTACGGCTGACAGATAACAGCGAGCACAGCCTGATGCTTGGCTGTCTTCATAGAGCTAACACTCTTAACGCGGCTAAGGTCACGCTTTTGAAGGTGTAGATTGGAAAATCTCCTCCGGAGAGGAGTATCCCAGCGCTGCGGGTGCCACCTCTGCTCCCCCCCGCCTCCTCTCTTTTTCCGGCTGGCGCTGCTCCGCTTCCCGCACACGCGGGCCGTGCCGGGAGCGCAGGCGACCGGGCCGGGGGGACTGCAGCAGGGGGCTGCTGGCTGCTGTCTCGGCGGGTATAAATACCCCTCGTGTTCCGTAAATCCGTGGAAACTGTTGACCGAGCGCGGAAGGGATCGAGGCAGAGTATTTCCTAGGGTTGGAGGAGGATGCTTGAGCGGTGTGCAGCCTGTCTGGGGCTCAGCTGGGAGGCAACCCGGAGTGTTCTTGAAAGTGCGTTTGAGATGTCTGTAAAGTTTGAAGACTCCTTTATAGAGACCTGGCTGGCCTTCTGATGATCGGCATCGAGGTGGTTTGGCTTACACATGGGCTTAAAGAGAAAACCAGGAAAGTAGGAAAAGGCAGGGTACAATGTAGTGCGCTGCAGCAGAGCAGATGGATGTAATTCATTTGCAGATCTGTTTATGAAAGTTTTACAAGTAAAGTAGCATCACTATAATGGATCATTAAAGTCTTGCTGTATTTGTAGATGCTAAACCAGCGATCTAAAGTGTTAAACAAAGTAAACAAAAATTTATGTTTAGGGAGGGAGAGTGGCAGAAATGTAATTAGAAATTAGCTATGAAGTACTCTTATCATTTTCATTTAATTCTGCTGTTAAGTTCAGTGATGTCTGGGCTGTGGGAAGCCCATCAAATTAACTATGAAGTCAGAAATGTTATCAGTAATTACAGTATGTTAGCCTATCAGAGAATTAAGATCTTCTGATTGTTTTACTCTAAATGATCTAGATGGAGAAACTAGGGGATGGGTTATTCCCCCCCCCTTTTCTTTAATAGAAGATTTATTGTATATATATACAGTCTTCCTGTGCAGAGTAACAGAATGATTTGTTTCTTTCTCACTATAACAGATCTTCACACTCTCACATACCTGTGGTGCTTATGAATTATTGGTCTCTTACTTGTGAAAGAAATCTAACACTGTCCTCACCATTTACAGGTGAGATATTCTATAAAAAATAATACTGTCTACAATGTGTTCTGAAATAAGATCTGTTTAGTAGGCTGAGCAAGGGGATTTATAGCTGGTGTTTTGTGATTTTGGCATTGAATTGTGTAACGATGCCTGTGAACTCATGTTTCAGGTTGCACATATATTTTTGCCTCAAACCAACTTTTTTTAACTTTTTTTTTTTTTTTTTTTTTTGAGCAGGCTATTTGGCCCCTTTACAGGTTGTTCTCAGCCTGTATTTTCAAACACACTGTTCAGTAGGAATGTGTCCTCAGAAGGGACCCACAGCAATTTGAAACAGAGAAATAGCTAAATCCCTACTATAACTGCATGATCAGACCAGAAGTATGTGAGTACATTTGACTGTTTTGATTTTTCTCTCAGTTCACTCTTTCTCATTGTAAAAAGTGATGGAAAGTTTTACAAGCTTGAAATGAAAAACAAAACCAAAGGAAACCCTCATTATGACTCTGCGTTAAAGTCTTGTATATTGGATTTCTCCTCTTCACTCTTCCCAGTGTCTCCTGTGAGAAGCCCAGTCAGTTTCCTTGCACAGGGAAGCAAATCAAAGGTGCAGCACTATGTGCTGCACAGCCTGCTGCTGTCACAGCCTAACTGAGACACATCCCTCTTGGTGGGTATCATCGGATCACGCATCAGCTGATCTATAAGAAAATGTATTTTTCAAGAAAGTGCATAGCTAACTACACATGCTCAGTTTGTTATTGTTTTACCAGGAAAAAACCGAGTTTCTCCAGCACTGCCAGAAAATCCTGATGAGAAACTAGGAACAGCAAATCATGTTTTTCCTTCCTTTATAATGATGGGGCTGTTTAAAAGACAATGCCCACAGGGCAGTCCAGCTTCTTGTCAAAATGTAATCTACTGTTCCAGATGGTAAACATTCAAAGACATATTTATGGTGACTTCTACATACCTTCCTTTGACACTGGCTTTTTTTTCCCTGAGAGCACTTGTACTGGGTACACACATGAAGTTCCCATTAGCATCCTAACAGCTGTAAAAGTGTTCAGAACTCACAAAGGTGTTCCTCACAGGGAGATAAAAATAATCTGAGACAAAGATCTGAGACCAGTACAACCTCAGTAGATCTGCTCAAGGTAAAAAATTCCAGAGGTACAAAAAAGATCCGTAAACTGCTGCATGAAAGCTGCAACACATTTGTGTTGCGGCTAATTCATCTTTGCTTGATATGGAATGCTGAACATACCAGGCATGTCTGTACTATCAACTGTGTTTGTGATGTGAGGGAATCTGCACTGCACAAAAGCTGGTGGGTTTCTTTTTCCCCCAGCTAGTGAAGACTAGGTGGGATACTGATTGTATCCATAAAGTTGTTTTCAAAGTGTCATCTCTTTTTTTACCCTCCTGCTTTGAGCAGTGAGATAGAGCTCAAGACAATGTTTTCCAGCCAGAATGTGTTCTGCCCTGAATTGACTTAATTATGTGTCAGTTTATTGCTTGTCAGGGGCTTCCACTTCTTAGCACTTTATAATCGAGGTGGGTGAGCTTGTTCCTTCGTAATATGCAACTTCAGTTTCTGCTGCTTGGCATATCTCCTCCTTTCATTGATTTTTGTCTCTGTTTCAGAGGGGAAGAAAATTAATTATGATTGGTGTAATTTTGCCTGAAAAACTTCCCTTGGTAAATTTCCAAACGACATGTAAATACATCCTCAAAAAGTAGGCTAAATGAGAGGTCGCTAGGGGAAAAAAGAAAGCATGTAGGAATCCAGAAGTATCTTAGAGATGGCAAGTATCAGTGTGAAAATTGTTGTAACAGCTCTCGTTCCAATCAGGAACTGATAAAAATAGTATTAAAAATGTTGTGATGCTGGGGACAGGGTTTTGAAATGTGGAAGCTATTAGAAAACCCACACTCAGTGGAAGTTACACAGCTATGGAAAAAAGTATTTTGAAAGATCTGCAAATTCTGTTTTGACTAGACTGCTTCATTGCAGGCTATTTTGACAGTTTGCAGTTTATTACCTAGCTTTGTTTAACTTACACTTGATGTTATATGCTTGTTCATGCAGGATCAGGAGTTTGAGCCTTGTGTAACAGGAGGACTTGGGGGAGGCTGGACACTTGTCACAGATGTCATGGGAGTCATGGGTTCCACGATTCTCTTTGCTTTAGAAAGCTCTTTGGGGGATTTGTGTTTGAGTGGGAAGGCAGTCTGATGTGATAACAATTGAGAAAGCTCCTTTCTGAGTGCCTTGAGAGCTGCAGTGTTCAACAGAGAGCGAGGGTCCCGTGACAGCTCTGTGGTGCCACTGAAAGAATCCAATTAGTGGCCACTCATGCTGTTGATACGAGATCTTGCCTAAAACGTTTCCACCATTACCACCCTCATTGTAATCCCATCCACGACGCTGATAATGGGATCAAGAGTGTGTGTTCAGAATGCCGGTTTAAATTTTAACTGCTGTCTTCAGAGATTTTGAGGATATTAAATTAGAAGATGCTGAATAGCACAGCTCACAAGAGAGCTACGTGATACACGTGTCACCCGGTGGTTGTCTTTCTCATACTAGAGTTTCCTTCACCTCCACCAGAGGTAGAGTTGCTTTGAGGAGGCTACAGATGAAGAAGAGGGGGTGTATGTGCATAGTTAATAGTCCATTGAGTTGTGGCTGTCCCTGCACTACAGTTACCTGTAGACCTTGTCCCTGTGCAGCTAAACAAACACAAAGCAGCGGGAGAAAGGAGTGGGACAGGATATGATCCCCTTTGCTGTGCCTCAGTAGTGGCAGCAAGTCTGCCTGCCTTTCCCTGCAACAAATCCTAAATCATCTTTCTGCCTTCCCAGGTGGACCAGAAACATAATATTCCCCACCACTGCTCTCTTTTTTTGTCTTCCACTTTTCTTGCTCCAGCACTGATTCACCATTTCCTTATGATCAGAGTGCAGTAACTCTACTGTTCTTGCCAAGTAGGGCACATTCAACATTGTTGTGTGCTTGTAGAGGACACTAAGTAGAAAGGCTCAAAGCCTTCAGCAGTGTCACCTCAAAATGCAACACAGTAGTGTATGAATTGCCAAACCAGACACTTTTTAGCCGAATTAGCATATCTCAGTTATGTCAGTAGACTCCTTCTGAGAGCCCCTGCAAGCTCTTTGCTTTAGTATTGCTTGTTTGTGCTCAAAAGTTGTTAACTGGTAAGGGTAATTCCATTTTAATTTTTGGAGTCTTAAGACTTACTTTCTGAGAAAACTAATACTTGTTTCATCTTCTGGTTTATGCATTGCACATAGGAGATCTGTTATCAGTGGTTTCCCAGAACTTTTAATTCCCACTTTCAGAGCCTGCTTAAAAGGTTTGGTGAGCCTTTGTTACTGTGTGTGCTCCATTAATCCTGGAGCTCTGAGCCTTCCCAGCCTTAACCATCATTGGCGGTTTAGTTACAGGGAAACATTTCTGTAGTAGTTGACCTTTTCACCTAAGATTTTATCATGACTTTCTTAAAATTTTGTTTCAATTTATTTTATAGCAAAAATTAACTTACAATTGACTGTAATTCTACACTGTAATTTTTATAGCTCCCTGCAAAGTTGGTAATATTGCTGGAACTCCAAACACAAATATTCCTATTCACTAATTTTATCACAGGCTAGTGTGATGATACCACCATTATGTTCTTGAAGATTTCTAGATGCGGTACCATGCTATGGAAATCTAGACTGTTTTGTAGATCAGTGCTAGATTATCTACAGAATATTTCATGGAGTTTCTAAATGGAAGCAAAATACTGAAAGTCAATAATTTTGTCTTATAAAAAAATCTCTCCTGATGCTGTCTGAATGTAATTATGACACTGCATGTTGCCATTTCTCAGTGGTGTAACTCTAACCCATCTTAGTAAGGAGAGGAGCTGTTCCACAGCAGCTGTATTTTTGTGGTGCTTCACAGGAGGTGAATGCTGTTTGGAAAGCCCACAGAGAAGATGGGGAAGCTTTTGGCACTAGAGTTCTGGAGAATAAATGTAACAGGGAGCTGAACATAGCGATTGTTTTTCTCAAAAGCATCCATAAAAACAGAACAGTGGTCTGTTCCAGTATTGTAGTTGCAATGTGCCAAGATGTTCATTATTCTAGCATGTGCACTGTTTTGTCTGTTTTCACTTAAAAGCAGAAAAATGTGTTACCAAGCCCATAAATGTCTGTAGAACTGCCAACAATCCTGACTTCTATCAGTAGTCTCATGATATCTAGCCTCCTTTGTAAAGCTCCAAGTGTTAGAGTCAAGATATAACTTGAGAAGTTCAGATCTCTCCTTTCTGTGTTTTTTTTAAATCTAATCCTTCTGATTGCTGAGGAAGCTTCACTTACATGCAGCTCCAGAAATGTGAAGGCAACTAATGGAAATCCCAAATCTCACTGTGTAAATGCATGCAGACTTTGTGAATAAGGTGGATTTGTTTATGCCAGCCTGACAGTTGGAAAAAAATCAGAACAACCCTTTTTATCCTAAGCAAGATTTGCCATAATGAACTCCTCCCAAAATTCCCGATAACTCCCAATTTGTTAAAAAGGTCTTATTGCAACAGAAGGTGAGCGTCCTTGACTCCTCTCAGCCAGCGGAATGGTGTGCTGCCCTGGAGAAACCCATTCTTGATCCTCCAACCCTCTGCCTCCAGCAGTGTGTTCCCATCTCCTCCCTTGTGCCAGATTTGACTCTTGGCTGACCTGGCATGCTGAATGAGCCCACCAGAGCAGCGGGAGGCTGCACTGGCTGTCTGCTAAGTGAAGTGGTTCAGCTCAGCAAGTGGACAGAGGGTCCACATGATACAAGGGAAACAGTTGGAGATGGTGGCTTGGAGTGAGGGGTCGAAATGTGACAACCCTTAAGGGAGTGTGAGCTGTAAGATCACTCAGCTATGAGGTGACACCTCACCCTGTGAACCAGGGCACTGTGTGCATCTACAGGAGGTGTGAAAATAGATACGCAATAACGTGCCAGTGTCACCATGAACAGAAGGCTAAATGTACACTTTCAATGAAAGCCTATCTGTTTCTTATGGAGAGAATTGCTGTAGTGTCATTCAGAATATGAAAGGGCCCTGCTTACTGTTTCTGACTTTTTAAATCAACAAATAGGCTTTGGAGAAAGGTGTGAGGAGAGAGGAAGAAACACAAGTGCCCACTGAGCTGCTGCCTTAAAGGTAAATGAGATTCTGAGAATGGGGTCTAATCTGGAGGGCCAAGGCACTTGAGGTGTCCCTGGGTCTTAAATACTTACAGAGCAGCTTCCTAAAGGCATGTTCTCTCTCTGATCAGTGAAGGGAGTCCCTCTGAAGACCTCCAGGCACTGCAGTTAGGGAGGCAGGATTTCTAAGAGGAAATCTTCAAAGGCACCTGCATCTTTCAGTTGCACATGTAGGAATGAAGCTTACCCACTTGCTTTGAAAGGATTGCTAAGGAGCTTAAGCTGGAGGGACTTGATATCATCTTGAGTTTCTTGCTTGGCCTATGGATCAGCAATGCAATGGATAAACACTGTCTATTTGGACAGCTGTGATGTAATTCCTACCTAGCTCTTTAAGGTGTCTGCTATACTTTCCACAGGAGAAAGCATGAAGCAGGTCTTTCATTTGAACAGCAGAAGCTGCAATTCACTTGAATAGACTAGGATGCTCCTTTTAGATTAAATGTAATTGTGATACTGACTGTGGAAATGGAGCACTGCACTCCAAAGTGTCATGTTACAGTGCTGGGTTATGCCAACAAGAAAAATGCATAGCCTTTTCTTATTAACTTATATAATTTTCTTTTCTTAACTTATATAATTTAAGTTACAGGAAAGCGTTTTAAAATCACCCATTGTTATTACTAGAAGGAATGTCTCAAAGGCCTGTGGGTCAAATAAAGCTTAGGGTGATCAGAGATGTTGGTGCCTGCAAGCATTAAAGGTGTACTGTGGAATAATGGAGGACCTTACAGGGGTATGATATTGAAAGAATGGAAGACAGAATTGCGAAAAATTCAGTAGCAGTGTTACTGGATTTAGCCATGCTAAATCTTTTAAGGATTATCTCCCATTGACTTGACTGCCTCAGGGCATGCCAGTCACAAATTAGAGAACAGTAATGCAATAGTAAACTGAATATGCTGTAAATAGTCAGCACAGTGATACCTTTTAGCTGTCACTTTTTCCAAGGACTGAAAAAATGCCAACAGTGGGAGATTTTAGAATCATACTTGGGCTTTGGTAGCTTAGCATCAATAAAGAAAGAAGTATGCATTCAGCCAACCTTTGTAGTAATTTTTAGCAAAGTTTCCCTTAGTGTCATTCTCTACTATTTTATTGAAGAGAATAGCTGTAATACCTGAATTCCTGAATGTATCCCTAGTAAAGCACGCATGAATTTACCTTGTTGTTATCTAGTCTGCATCTAAAGCCAATTTATGAACTGAGACTGTAACACTATCTGCTTGGACAACATTGTGTCAGATTTAGGGAGCATTACCATAGACCAATAAAAATGTTCTGAAGATAACACAAGTTTATCTGCCTGGCATTCCAGTAATTTCTTTTATCTCTATATCAGTAGAGGGTTGGCATTTCTTATCTCACTGTAAACTTCAGTCCATTGCTGGTATATAGGCCCACAGAGGAAGGCTTCCTGTGCTCTGCTGCTCTGCAACTCAACTCCTAAGTGCAAAAGGCCAATGAGTTAGGTTTTTTTGTTTCCTTATGCTTGATATGGAGAATTCCTCTAAAACTTGGATTTTGTGAAGGGCAGAAGGGTAAAATCAAAAGACTTTGAGGTATGCATAGTCAGGGATCACCAGGCTTCTCAAGAAAATAACAAATATTTCAACATCTGAAGATGTGCAGCCACAAAAAGATGTTGAAACAGGTCCGTCCCTTTTTTAGGGCTTTTCCATCCTATGCAGCTAATATCCAATTTTCCTTTTCACTAAATTGCTCTGCAAACTTCTCTTCACAAATTATGCAACTTTTTGCACCTCAGCAACTTGTGAAGGGTTTGAGATGTAGTATAACCATATCTCAAGAAATAGATCTGTGTTACAGATACTTGGTTTTGATCTTGAGTACCATGGCTAACTTTAACATAAAAAAGAATTCTGTCAAATCCTGTGAATCCTTTAGAGTGGAGAATACTTGTCAGCATGGTCTGCAAAAGCCATGTAAAAGAAGGGCATGGATAAATAAAACCGAAGTCCATGCTGTCTTTGACAGTGACACTGTGAGCCATATCTTTACATTGTCCGTTTTGAGGAGCCCTATCTACCTTGTATTTATGCCTGGAGAATTCACTGCTCCTCCTGGCAGCTGTACAGCATGGGTAGTGTGAGCATATCATGTATTTTGTGTGTTCCTCCTTTTGTGTGCCATGTAAGAATCCTTAATTGTTGTCAGAAACCCACAGGATTATTGGAGAGAATCATGTGCCAAGAAGCTTGAACGTATTCCTGTGCTGAGTGAGTTCTGCAGTCATACTCAGGAGTACATCTACCACGCTGCTGATTTTCTGTAGGTTCTCCCTTTGGGTACTGGTTCAAAGTTGCTTTGAATGAAGCTGTTTTCTACATACTATGGGCTGTTTCCTGAGGTCATGGAAAAAAGCATCAGCAACTCCAATTGGGATGAGTTACGCTGCTGCTCTGATCTGTCTGCTTTACTCCTCTGCTGGAGATTACTAATGGGGTGCATGCACACACCTCAGGAGCTCCAGTGCAAAGTCCATTGCAGAGCAAATTTTAATTTGCCACAATAATACTTGCCCTTCTATCACAGGCAGTTCAGATAATGAGCAACAGCAATTCAGCCATTCGACATTTGCTGCACTAATACAGCCCAATAACGAAGCCTGAACTGTGACACTACTGCTACCACAGCAGTGGAAAAGAGATACAGATATGTGGAGCACCAGAGTGTTGAATTTGGTAGCTATTTGAACTGTTCACTGGTTTTTTAGACTCCAGCCACCTATAGCTGCCAGAACTGCCACTCTTCCCTGCTTGCAGTTAAAGAATATGCTGGATCCAGTTTGGAATCAGTCTCAGTATGCATGTAATTATGAGTCCAGAGTTTTTCAAGTCATACCTTACTGCCAAACAACTCATCTTTAGAAAAAATGTTTAAGTGAGAGCCTAACACAGGGCAGAGCAGGTCTCCCAGAATGCCTCACCCCTCTCTTCCAGACACCTTGTTGAGTCACATCTGGTATGAAATGAGGAGCCCATGTCTCAGCCCTTATCTTCAAAGCTCCGTGTGGGCCACTGTCATTGTTTGAAGAAGCTCTTTGTCTCGCTTCATCATGAATCATTGACATCCACACTTAACAGAAACAATGTGACTGAACAATGGAAGATGAAAATTCAGGTGGGCAATAAACTGCCATGCTGACACTATAGGTACAGGCATCGCAAATGAGTCTGAGTGGCAACTTCTAATAGGCAACTTCTAAAACAAAGTAAGAGTCTGAATCATGGCTGATATATCTCGCAAAGGAATGTAGACCAGATTTGGCAAGCGGAGGATGAAAACAATATGCACTTTCTCCCTGTCTCAGTGGCATTTCAGTGTGCTTCTTACACATACCTGTCCATCCATCCACATATTAATGTGCTCAAATGTATACTTTTCTTCCAGGAGAAATTCTGACTGTGGTATTGCATGATCAAACATTTCTAAGATATTTACCATGTATCATATTCTATTGTCAGATACCTCTAGTTGCTGTAATGGACATGGGGAAGTGACAGTGTCAAAGAGGAGCTAATCTATTTCCTCAGTAGTCTGGAAATGACATACCTGGAGACCTTAATTTTCAGCTTACTTTTTTGGATGAAGTTTTTTTCTTCCTTAGAAGCCTCATGTAAAACAAAAATCTTCTGCTTTGGTAAAACCGTATATGCCCTGGTAACTGTTCAGTTTAAGTACATGTACGTAGAAGTATGTGGGATAGGAGATTACCTTAGATACCACATACTACATAGCTTGCAAAGGCTAAAGATATTATTTCTCTTTTGCTGTTTCTTATGCATCCTTCATGTTTTTCCCTATTTTGTATACAGTACACAAACTGTTTTCCATTTACACCTTTATCTTTTGATTTTCCTACTTTAAGATCTTGTGTTCAATGCTGTCAGGAAACTGCTTTAAGTAAGTGTGGAGTGATGTGGAATAGTTTTAATGAAAGCTGAAAGAATGTGAACTTAATCTTTTTCATAGGAAGTTCTGTTCTGTCCTGTGCCCTGCTTAAACACATTAGCCTTTTTTGACCTTTTCCTTGATGAAGGTTAAGTGGGAAATATCTTGGCTGCAGCCTTTCCAGCTTAACCAGAAAGACTTTCCATAGTTCATGTTTACTTTCCCTGCTAAGGGCATTCATTTTTCCTGAATCAAAACTGTTAAACTGGGTTTTCAGAGACAAATTAATAGCTTGTGGCAATGATGATGAAGTGTAAAGCCATCCTCTCTCATGTCTCCAGCTCTATTTTGCTAGTAATGATTTTGCCAGTCCTCTTGCTAAAGATTAACAAATCTCAGGAGCAAATATGTTTGGGTAATGGGTTCCTCCCAAGCATCTTTTTTAGTGGCTGTAAGATCAAATACCGAGAATTGCTACATCTGCAATTTATGAATACTGAGTGCGTTGCTTCTGCACACACCTAGAAATGTTGCCATGTTTTCCATCTCTATCTGGGCATCTTTTTTTGTGTCTCTGTAACATACACAGGGTGAGACTAGCTCTTGGCTAGTGAGGGGTCTGCTCTCGGTTCTTGGTGTGCTCGCTCCAAAATGTTTTGGCAGTCTCCCTGTAAAAGTTTCAGAGACAGCAGGATCTATGTCCTCAGGACACTGCTGCTTTTAATGGAAAAGCTGTTGTGTTCTTCAGTTATCACACTCTTGAGAGGAGAAGAGGTAGGTCTGAACCTCTCTCTTGCCCTCAGTCCCAGTCATAACCATGACAGAATTTTGCAGTTTGCGATGTCTCCATTTGTTGTGCCACAGCAAATTGTGCTCCATGGAGCTTTGTTATGAGGGACACCACAATGTGCAGAGATAGTGTGAGAGCTGGCTGTGTAGTGCAGGGCAAAAACTAGCCATTCTCTAACCTCATATTTAATTTTGGTTCAGTTCCCAATTTAATCAAGCCACTTCTAGCTCCCACAAAACACAATCATATGATTAGCACTGTGTTCTTCCATAAATAATCTGAATTCAAGTAAATTCTTTGTCCCTCTGTCAAGATTAAGGAAAATCACACTTTTCCTGTAATGAAAAGAAACCTTCAACGAGGGTTCTCACAAACATATTAAACATTTCATATACTCACAGAATGATCCTTGGAAAATTCACGTTGGAAGGGAGCTCGGGAGGTCCTAGGTCTTACTCAGACTAGGTTCAGCTATGAGATAAGATCCAGTCCCTCAGGGCTTTGCTCAGTTGGATCTTGAAAACCCCAGAAGAGGGAGAATGCACAATGTCTTGAGCAACATGTTCTGCTATTTGACTTGGTCACAGGGCGATGTAGGACAACTATTTCTTGAAGACATGTTCACTTGGGATAGTCCTTTTGTGGGTTTGACCAGGTCTGTCACAAAAGACAGCTTTAAGATCTCCTTCAAAGACTCTCTCAAATTCAGTGTGTTTCTGTGTAGCCCAACTAAACAGAGTGTTGAAAACTACTACTTAAAACGTACAGGCTAAAACCATGTAAGATTTTTATTTTGAGTTTAGACTTTATGTCAGTTGAATTTTTATAAGAAGTTTGAGAGGACTTTAATGGAACTTTGTGAGTCCTGAAATAAATCAATTTCAGACTGCATCCCATAGTCTGGAGCCCTGAAAACAACCTTTACAATTTTGCATCTCTCATCACTGAACATTCAATTCATTTAATGCCAAGCATTTAATTGGTGCACATTACTTATACCAAATTCTGGTAGTATTCTAGGAAATATGATTTTAGTTTCACCTGTCATAATTTTGGGTAAAAAGTATGTAAATCACTTTTTTAGTGAAAATGTTATTCAGCATGTAAGAGAGATCAACTACCAATTCATACATTATGCAAGTGATGTGACCACCTCTAACATTCAGCTAGTTCTTGAATACTGAGAGTGGAATACATATTTCCTGAAGCTCTGTTCATGTCTGAGATATCTTTGTCAGAGTTCCACTGTGAGGAAATACAAAGAAAGGAACTTTCATGGATTTTTCCAGGGTTACAGTAAAGGGGAGAACTTGTTTCTGGTACTTGTTTATAAGGTTTAGCGTTGAAAATAACCTAAACTTCAGCAACATTTATTTCATAAAATCTGGTTACTGTCCTGCTATTTTTAATGTTTTCACTGAATTGAGTTCCTAGCAAGCATGGCCTGATTCAGATTTTACCCATGCTTCTTCACTATCCATCATTTTATAACTACTCATAATTAACCAATATGCGATAGCAGTCATCATTACAAACATGTACATGTTTCTGAAACTAATGGCTTGTCTACAGTGGCATTTATTGACTTTAAATCAGTGCAGACCGGCTTGTATAAATGTTTTTAAGCTTAGCATTCCTCAAATAAAAGGAACATTGGACCCACACCAGCTTTGCATCTGTGTGGTAAATATACTCCCATAGAGCAGACTTGTGTGACCACTCTAATCTGGAGGATACTTCTAATTTCTTTGGTAGTCCTCTTTCAGACTAAGAGTTTTGACCATGTAATTGTTGAGGACCTCCTAGAACCTCCTCAAGAAAATGAGTTGTCTGTTCCTGTGCATAGAAAGTTGAGACACCCAGACCCTGGGAAGGCAGAAGTTTCCTTCTTGCTAGCTACTTAGGTCTAATCTTTGCATAACGAGGCAATGGGTCTGAAATGTAGTATTGTAATCCTCACTTGCAGCTTGGAGCCTCAACACAAATCTTTATTCTGCACTGCTTCATGATCTCTGATGCCTTGGAGGGATTTCAGAATCACTCCTCCCAGCTGTTGCTCTGTTAATCTGGAGATTACAAATAAAGCTGAATGTGCTCCACAGCATCTCCTTAACTACTCTGCTTCTTGATGTAAATGGAGGTAGCCATTTTTCAATGGTAGTTAATATGCAGTCTATAAACAATAAGTACTGTTGATGGGGAGCTCTCCCATCAAGACAGATCTCCCATTCTACTGTCTATGTTAGAAGATCAATTACCTTGGCCAGAGATGGGGGTATAGAAAATGGGACAGCTGGAAGAACTAACTTCTTAATTTAACAGAGCATGAATTTCCAGAATTGTGCACTAGGATCTTGAGTTTTACAGGTGTTTTCATATTGTGTTATACTTTGTACTGTGATATTAAGGCAAGACTGCCGATATCAATTACCCAGCTTCGACATTTCAGGAAAAGTTAACAATGTACAATACAAAATCAGAATGAAAGAAAGTAGGCCCAAGTTTTTAAGACCTAAAATTGCTTTTATAACTGAGAGATTTCATGGTCCTTCATATTGCTGGAGAAACTCAAAAGATATATGTTGAAAAAAAACTCCTTGAAAAGGAAACTTAATGTAGCTGAAGCGTGACTCTAATCTAATTTAGATTTTGTGAGTAGGACATGGAAAAAAAGTTGTCTTAGTAAGAACTAAGACATCTACCATCATGTTTTAATAAGGGAAGTGAATGTTTCTTCTGTGTGTGCCTGTGCACAACAGAAGTAAATCCCTGTATACATAGCTAGAATATTTCACTTGCTTTTCACTTTGTTGGACATACTTTACTTCAGGAGTTGCCTATTTTTCAGTTTAGTATGAGGGTATCAGTTAGCACGTAGAAGCAGTGCAAACTGTAACTCCCAGCCAATCCAGAACTTCTTTTGCCTCCATCTTTTATCCAGCTACGCCAGTATGGTAAGATAAAATTTCAGTGAAGGATGATTTTTCCTTGAGGGACAAAATTTACAATCATTATGTATTACATAATGTACTGAGGATGCAAAATACCTGTGGGCAGACTGACAAGTCACCTTTTCGACTAATAAAAATATCATCCAACTGATTACTAAAGCCATGTTGCTTAAGGATAATGGTGTAATAGATACAAATTCATCCCACAATTCCTTTAACCTCAGTAAATATATTGCAAATATTTAGTGTCTATTGTGGTAACATAAAGCAGAAGTCATAATTAGTCTAAACAAAACAAATACATAGGAGAGTTTTTGAGTGTGTTTCCAATTTAAAAAAGAATTCTCATAGATTCGCCTTTTTTTTTTTTATTTCACATCTTGAATCAGAGATGAGCAAATCTGTTTGTGTGAGTGTGTTTTCCCCAAAGCACTGAGAAGCATGTCGTGTGAGAATTATCTTTTCCAGTCACAGTCATGCTGCTATTTGATCACATGGAAAAAAAAAAGAAGGTAGGGGGAATTGAAAGCTCAACAGAACAGCTTAAATGAGTTCAAACTTCAGTGGTGCTGCAACCCTTAACAGAAGGCAGAGCTCAGTTGTGTCTGTGGAATGGTTCCACATTGCTAAAAAAAAACCCAAACCAAACAAAAAAAACCCAACCCAGAAAAACACCAAACAAAAAAACAATTTAAAAGCTTTGACATTAACAACACAACATAAAAGATTTATGACTTATAATTATTTTTCTTTCTGTCTTTTTCAGTATCTTTTGCATTCTCCAAACCCAGAGATTTGGAGAATCCAAAAGGTTTCCAGCAAGTAGCCTTCCTTCCCTCCTTCCTTGCCTTCACATTTTTCACTTTCTAAATTACTCCTTAAATATTTAAATTAAGGTCATCTTGCTTTTTGATTCATTGGTTGTAGTGACATTATTCTCTGTGTTCAGAAAGCAAGGAGTAATCAGGTTTCAAGTCACAGTGACTTTGTTATTTAAGTCCTGAAATGTAGGAAAAGCCTGCTTTACAAAACCCCGGAGTTACTTTTCCGTCTGAAGCAACCTTGTCTGTGGTTTGTGTTGCTTGCTTAAAGAAAAAAAAAAAGGCTATATTTGGTTGTATTAAAAAGAAAAAAAAGTGTGCCATAACAGTAAGGCAAAGGGAGATGCTGTATTTTATCTACTAAGAAAGCACACACATAATTGGGGGCTTATTAACCCTCGTCAAGTCACATCTAGAGAAATTTCTTGCTCCACCTTCTTCTTCATGTATTTTGAGTATCAGTTAACATTTTAAGTGTATTTTGTGGCTGCCAAAGTCTCCCACACACCTAAAATAAGATAGATATTCTTTTAAATGTAAATTATTTGTTTTATTCTCCCACAATTGATATCAGAAACACAGGAATACCTCACACCCTGAGATGTTATAAAAGTTTGCATAGAAGTTAGTTTTGAGGAGTAAGTGCCTGTCAGGTTCAGTCTCTTACAAGAAGATTCTGCCACCTTTATGGTCTTTCCAAAATCAGTCATATTTTTTTCTACTTTTCTCAGTGATTAATTCCATTGGAATAATGATAATGGGACTATCCCTGAAGCCTATACTTCCATTCAGTTGGCATTCATTGGCACATTTACCAAATCAAACCAATCATACAATAATAGAATGGTTTGTGTTGAAAAAGGCATTAAGGATCATCTAATTCCAGCCTCCATACCATTGGCAGGAATACCTTTCACTAGACCAGGTTGCTCAAAGCCCTGTCCAGCCTGGCCTTAAACACTTCCAGGGATGGGGCATCCACAACTTCTCTAGGCAACCTGTGCCAGCCCCTCACCACCCTCAGAGTAAATAATTCCTTCCTTATGTCTAACTGAAATCTGCCCTTCTTCAGGGCAGACCCTGATCCTATCACTACATGCCCTTGTAAAAAGTCCCTCTCCAGATTTCTCATAGGCCACCTTTAGGTACTGGAAAGCTGCTATAAGGTCCCCCTGGAGCCTTCTCCTCTCCAGGCTGAGCAAGCCTCTCCTCTCAGTCTGTGTTCATATGGGATGTGTTCCAGCCCCCTGATCATCTTCATGGCTCTTCTCTGAACTTGCTCCAACAGGTCCATGTCCTTCTTATGCTGGGGGTCCCAGAACTGGACACAGTACTGCAGGTGAGGTCTCACTGGCACAGAGCAGAGGGGCAGGGATCACCTCTTTTAACCTGCTGGTCACACTTCTTTTGATGCAGCCCAGCATATGCTTGGATTTCTGGGCTGCAAGCACGCACTGCTGGCTCATGTTGAGCTTTTCATCAAGCAGCACCTTCAAGTCTTTCTCCTCTGGGCTGCTCTTGAATCTCTTCTCCACCCAGCCTATATTTCTCCTTGGGATTGTGTGGACTTACACCCAGGACCTTGAACTTGGCCTTGCTGACTTCATGAGGTTCTCAGGGGCCCACCTCTCAAGCCTGTCCCTCCAGCGTATCAACTTAACCACACAGTTTGGTGTTGTTGGCAGACTTGCTGAGGGCACACTCATCCATGTCAGCAACAAAGATGCTGAACAGCACCGATTCCAATACCGACCCCTGAGGAACAGCACTCATCACTGGTCTCCACTCAGACATTGAGCCACTGGCAGCAACTCTCTGAGTGCAACCATCTGGCCAATTCCTTCTCTGTTGAGTGGTCCATCTGTCAAATCCATATCTGTCCAATTCAGGCACAAGGCTGTCTTCCAATTCAGAGACAAGAATTGTCAAATGCTTTGCAGAAATCCAGATAGATGGTATCGGTTGCCCTTCCCTTATCCACCAGCGCTGTAACCTTTTTGGTTAAATGAAAGTTGGAAAAATTGCAAGTTAAATGTAAAGTGCCTTGTGTCAGACCTGATTTGAACCTTTTTTATAAATTTAGATTGTTTATTATATTTGTATTGTCTACTACTTTGGCTTTATGATTTTTTTACTTCACTTAATGGTCAAATTTTTAATTTGGCTTTTTTAAATTTAGAAATTAGAAGCAGAATTTTCCCTTTGTTCTTTTGAAGTGTAGGAGTTGTGTCCAGTTTTGTTACTAGATAGCTACCTAAGCACTTGGAAGCAGACCTAAATCCCATAGCAAATGTGTTTTTACTGTGTAGCAAAATACACTCCTGCATCAGGCTAACACATTTTTCCGAATGGAGAATCAAATATTCTGGTAAGTTTTTAGTCATATCCACCAAAATCATGGCAAAAACTTAAATGAGCAGAATCTGTTGTCTCTGAAAAAAATATTTGCGTAAGTTAATTTTATTTAATGTAAGGGTTTTGCTCATGACTGTTAAGAGCAATATTACACACTTCAAAAAGGTGACACCAAGAAGTTTTCTTCTTCACTGTTTCAGCCAGAAATTGGGGGCAGGGATCATTTTGTGATTGGTGCAGAATTGCCTCTAGCATGTCCAGTATATTGACGATGGAAGTTCTCTTAGCAAGGAATCTTTAGCAGTGAGTAATAGAAGCCCTTTAGAAATTGAGAAACTGAGATAATCCTGCTGAGTTATGAATATCTAGAAGCATATGAAATCACTTTTAAACATTACTGTTCCACAAATAGAAATAGAGGTTGTATTGATCTGCATAGGCTCATCCACTTTTTTTAAACAATAGACTTTTTGATTGTTATGGCAATAGTGCTGAATGAGTGGTTAAGTCAGTAATGTTAAGTTACTGGCATTCGGTGCCTTTTACTGCTCTGACTTCAGAATCTATTATGAGCAAGGCTAGATGATGACATGATAACAGTGCCAGTCAGCAGGAGAGCTGTGTGTGTATGCTGGAGCCCCCTTATGTGTCAGTAATGGAGCTTCAGTTCTGAGAAATACTATGATATCTCCTTATTCAGAAATACTTTTTACAGTGCCTACTGAAGGCAATGAGAAATACAAGGCCAGAGGAGAATAAAACACTCAGATAAATGGTAGTTCCTCAGACTAGTCTGCAGTCATTCTCAGTAAATGGTCCAGCAAAAAAGTATTGGATAATTGGAACTGGATTCTCTTGTCCATTTATTGGCATTTGTAAAGTTATTTACCTAAGTGTTTTCCAGGTAATTCTGTTTTCAGTGACTTACAACTGCAATCATCTTGCACTTGTAACTTGTGTTTATAATATTCGAACCCTGGAAACACAAAAGCACTTTATGCACACAGAAATTTCTGAGTTCTCCATGGAATAAAGTTGTTTCTGAGTGAAACGGGAAGCTGCTGCATAAGGACATTCTTTTTACAATGTTGGTCTAAGTAACGCATATGTTTCTGGCTGAGTCTGTAGATGTGGGTCTAGTATTTTCCTGTTTTCTGAAAGAACTCCCTTCTTGCACAAAATTGAGAATGTAAATTCAGGACGGACTCAGAGATGGAGTGAATCACATGCAACACTCCCCACAGTCTCTTGCATCTTCCTTGGAAGCTTTGTGACTGTGTTTTTTTTGTGAGCTTTAATCAGGTGATTGCAGCCCCAGGGCATGGTAAAAGTCATGTATTCTCACTTCTGGAATGATCTGGAAGACTGTTTGTCACTAGTATGTCCAAGGTATGGGAAAAAAGCTCTGCACATCCTAAACCCTCCTATTTTATTGGTTATCTGTGTTAGGTAGGAAGGATTTCTCTCACTGTCACACATACACCTACGCTCCCCAAAATTCCCAAACAATACACCATTGAGCAGCATCTAAACACCTGCTGTTCAAAGGCAGAACAGTAAATACTAATCTTGCATTACAGCATGCTGTAAGCCTTCCTCATTGTGGGATGCTGTTAAGTCTCCATCTGTATCAGAGGATACAAATGTGTTGTGGCAAGGTTCCTGACTAAGACTGTATTCAGAATTTAGGTAGTAAATGGTGCACAGAAACCTGAAGAAGAAAAATGAAATAAAGAAAAAAAAATTAAAATGCTCTTTAAATACAGCAACATTTAAAGGAAGTAATGTTTTGGTTTTTTTTTTCCATAGGGTAAATTTATGGCTTAACATCCTCCTTAATGTTATAGGATCATAGAATAGTTAGGGTTGGAAAAGACCTTAAGATCATCTAGTTCCAGCCCCCCTGCCATGGGCAAGGACATCTCACCCCAGACCATGTCACCCAAGGCTCTGTCTAATCTGGCCTTGAGCACTACCAAGGACTGAGTATTTACCGTTTCTTTGGGCAACCCATTCCAGGGCCTCACCACCCTCACAGTAAAGAACTTCTTTATATCTAACCTGAACTTCTCCTGCTTAAGTTTAAACCCATTACCCCTTGTCCTGTTGCTATAGTCTCTGATGAAGAGTCCCTCTCCAGCATCCTTGTAGGCCACCTTCAGATACTGGAAGGCTGCTATGAGGTCTCCAAGCAGCTTCTTTTCTCCAGGCTGAACAGCCCCAACTTTCTCA
>WYDI02040339.1:0-24523 GCA_009867235.2 Psittacus erithacus
TGGTTGTTTTTTTTTTTTTTTTTTGTTTTTTTTTTTTTTTTTTTTTTTTTTTTTTTTTTTTTTTATTTGTTTGGTTTTTTGTTTTTTTAAGAAAATTACCTCTTGCTTTATTAAGTGGTGTAGTAGTTTTAGTTGTCTTGTGCAACAATGAGCTACGTCTAACAACAAAAAGGTGGCCTTGTTACAGGCAGGACCTCGAAGTGATGTGCTTATTTGTACCAAATTTTCCATGAAAGTTCACACAGAATCTATATGTACGCATATTTTCTACTTCTCAATTTTTTTGTGTAACAGAATTACAGTTCTCTTGAGCTGAGTCCTGTCATGGAGAAAATGTACTGGGGAAGCCTTCAGGCTTTTTTGGAAGATAACTATTACTCAGTGTTGCTGCTGCGCTTTTCCTCTGATTTCAGCTCCATTTCAACTCGGTCCAACTTTGGAACATCCGTGCACAGAAACTAGTGGAGGTCCTAAAAAAGTAGTATTAATAGCAAAGGGATTGCTTTTTAGAATTCTGGTATAGTTTGCTCTGTTTCATTGCAAAACAGCTTCATGACTGTTTAAAGATGATATACATCCATATTGCTGCTATGGAAGAGTGGTCACAATGTTCCTTCAGCCCAATTGTGTGTTCCTGGGCCTCTCCTGATCTGACTCAGACTTGAGCATTTATGTGGTGAATCAGAGATTAGATTCAGCTGCAGACTGAATCAGAGGGGTTTTCAGCTGGCTAAGGTCTTGATTTGTAGCCACTGGAAGGTGGGGGAGGGCACAAACATTCCTTCTGGTAGCAGCATAGAGTTGAATGAGCTTGAATCAATATTAAAGCTGTGTTTAGAAAAATATTTCCAATATCTGCTTGTCTGAAAGCAGTGGGAAGTGGAATGGCATTTGTTACTGATCTTGCCAAAGTTCGTAAATGAAATACAAAGCAGAGAGAAGGACACGCTTAACTGTTGCCTTTCTGCAAGAATGTATGTTTAGAAGAATTTTGCTATTGCATGGTTGTATCAGAATCCAGAATTCTGTTAGAAATGTGTTAATTAAAAGCAAGAAGTTGGAGCTTTCAACACATAATCTTGCTTTTTGTTTTAAAAATTCTCATCTGAGCATTTATATAATACATTAAATGTATCTCTGGGCTGTGTGATGAAAGTGTTAATTTGGAAATACTTTATGTCTCATTGTAACTCTTTAAAACATTTTCTTTGCTAAAATGTTATGTTTTGCAGTTCTACTTTATTGGCTTTCATCATGGAGTTGCTGAGGAACTCAATTGCTATGCAAGAACAGATGCTTTCCTGTAAGGGCTTCCTTGTGATAGGTTATAGCTTAGAAAAGGTAAAGAAATTTTTTCTTGATGTTGAACTTTTTTTGAGAGAAATATTTTTCCTAGACTGTTGTAGGGCTCTTCCTTAAGCACATCTTCTTTTACAGTCTTCCAAAGCCCATGTTACCCGAGGTGTTCTAGATCTTTGCCTTGCCTTTTCAAAGTACCTGAGCAACTTGCACAATGGGGTGCCCTTGCTGAAGCAGCTGTGTGATCATGTTCTCCTTAATCCTGCAATATGGATTCATATTCCAGCACAGGTAGAATTGCTTATCCTTATATATAAAATATCTTGGGATGCAGCAATTTGGGAGTGTGGAGAATAAGCTTGGACTCTCCAAGCATTATAGGTCCTGGCTACCCAGCAGGTACCATACAGGAACTGTTTTCAGACTCTGCTTTTTGGCATATAGCTGTCCAGTTTTGCAGATTCCCAAGGTTTTCAGACTTTGGAAACCTGCAGTATTCTCCAGAGCAGAGTTGGGAGTGACTTCTGAAGTTGTTGACCCAGTCAGTGTTGTAGACTGAAAAGGAATTTTGGATGTGTTAGTTAGCAAAAACCCATCAATTTTTAAGATAAATTATCCTGGGTGTCAGATCTGAAGTCTTCAGTTGATGTATGCGCTGCAGAGTATTTTTGCTTTGGTGAATCTGTGTTCTCTGAGAATGAACAGTTTCGATGGAAACATACCAGCTGGTTCAGCTTGAAGCCTTTTTGCCAGAATTTTCTGATCCCATTCATAAGGGTTAGTTTAGCATTTCCAAAACTGAGACAGCAGTAACAGCGCTACTGTTGAAGTCGTTGTAAAACATTGTTTGCTACAGCTAAATTAAATTTGATGTATTATTCAAGTCATTATTTCTCAGAAGCAAAAGTGGAAGTACATGTAAATAACCAAGCCTGTAATGAGTACTTAAGCCTGTAATAAATATACTACACCTTTCTATAATACTTCCTGTGTGACCTTATTCTTAACAGGGAGGTTGGACTAGATGATCTCTAGAGGTGCCTTCTAGTCTCAGCCATTTGTGATTGTGTGAATACCATGCTTTCTTGCTCCTATGAGTGTGGACCAGCTTAAAAAAAGAGCACTCTAGAAAGAAAATTAAAGTTTTTATCAGTTTGCAAGTATTTTAAGGCTTTGTAATTGAGCTATGTGGAGAAAATGTATTTCTTTAAGACTTTTAAAAAAAATTTAAGAATGCAGTTGTCTGATATGGTGCATTTTGGCTCTAATGATTTTCAGTCTCCTGATTGGGTGTTGCAGGTTCAGCTGATCCTGTACACTTACCTGTCTACTGAGTTTGTTGGCACTGTTAACATATATGGCGCAATCCGGCGAGTTGGGACAGTTCTTCTGGTCGTGCATACCCTAAAGTATTATTACTGGGTAGTGAATCCCCAGGATCGCAGTGGTATAACTCCCAAAGGCGTAGGTATGTATTCATTTCTAATCTCACAAGTGGATGTTTGTTTTAATGAAAATGTTGTATACAATATATAGACCAGAACCCTAATTGTTCCAGAAAGAGTTTTATTTTAATGAGTGGGTTCACTGTAACAGTTCAAGCAGTGTGCTTTTGTCCACAGGGTTTTTTTTGGAAGCTTCTTTTCCCATTCTAATGGAAACTTTCTTCAGAAGTCATATCCCCTGTCATCAAAGACCTGTGTGTATTAATACTAGATAGAACTGCGTAGAGAACTGATAGGATTTGGGAAGTGTAGAGCTGTGCCTGAGAATGTGGTCTCTTTACAGGGCTTGTTGAAGTACTGGACCGTCTTTAGTTACTTTTAATATCTGTTGATGATAGCAAGATAGCTGAAAACAAGCATACTGAGTTTATATGACAGATGTGGGGATCTGAACTTGTTGGAAAACTGCTTAATAAGCGTGCTTAATCCAGACAGCAAGCTTATGGTGAAAGAAGTAATGAGAAACTTAGAACAGGTGTTTAGTGCTTGTCATTGACACAGAACATAGGACAAGAGTACTGATTCTAAGAAAGAAGCAAAGGGAATAGCTGCTTGACTAAGAATTCCAATACTCTAAAAGGAACTAGAAGTGAAATGTGTTTCAGCATAACATAAACACATGCAGATGGAACTGGCACAGACAAGGGAATTAATGCTGTTTGGAAGTATGACTTTACAACTCTTCTAATTGTATTTTATGGGTTTGGGCAGACAGCCTTGGCAAAGGGAGAATAACTTAGATCTCTACTCATTCCTGCAGTGAAGAAGGGCTCTGGAATTTCAGAGAAAGCAGCAGGTGATGAAAGAGAGCTAGATATACTGGGAGTGAAAACTCCTTAGATGTGTCTGACTTCCTGCTGTCAATTTCCCAAAATGACCAACCCTTCCTGTTTGAGGGTTGCAAAGATTGTTCTGTTGTATTTTGCATCCTGTAAGGAGCAGCACATGTGTATTTCCTCCTTTCTTTTTAGCGAAGACATGAATTTACTTTATTAGTTTCTGGACTGATTTATTGAGCCTGAGGCAAGAGTGTGTGTAGGATAGTCTTACTAATACAATTTAATGGCTTATTTTGACTAGGCTGGTCTGTATCGAAAATAACAATTCTTAAACCAAATATGCCTGTGGGCCTGTACTGTGTAAAAGCAGACTGTATGATCACTTACTTTTGCTAGTTGATTTGCTTTTCCATGATGATTAAGACCATAAGAACTATGAACTTAAGAGCAAACATAAAAACTGTCCCCAGAAATGTATTTGCAGCAGTTCGTTTGCTTTCTATATGAAAGCTTTTACTTGGCTTTGACATTTCGTTGCACCTGTTTTGTTAACCTTGCTGCTCTAGGGAATTACTCAGTGTTTCAGCATTTAAAATGTTCCTGTGAAAGTCTGCTTCACACAGGAACTGCAGAAGCAAGTCCTTTTGACTGAGTTAACAAATGAAGTCATGACATTGTAAGATAGATTGTTATTGTGTATGTGGCCAGTGTTTAATAATGGTGTGTAGTTCTTCCTTTGAGCTTTAGCAGAAGAACTTTAAAAACAATTGTAAACTGCAAAAATTTGAAATCTGGAAATTCTGACATAAAGTTCTTATATCAGTTTTATTACTTGCATGAAGTTGGTTCATAGACACTGCAAGGAAGTGTTAAAATAATGAAAAGAATTTAGAGGGCTTTAGAAAACTACTTAATAAAAGCTCTAGTAGAACTTCACTGGTTGGTCTTTTTGCTAATAAACAGTGAGGAAACGCATTACTGTTTTGTGGTGGGAAAAGATAACTTTACTTAGAATCATGCCCTCTTCATGCAGAAATGCATTTTACTTTTATTTTTGTGAAAATGCATGCTCATTTCAGTCAAATAAGAACTGTTACTTTGCATTTCATTTATCTACTTTTCATCTTTTGTAGATGGGCCACGGCCTACTCAAAAAGAGATTTTATCTCTGCGAGCATTCTTGTTGATGTTCATTAAACAGCTAGTGATGAAGGTAGGATAACTTTATATCATGATAGGATATCTAAGTTTCGTTTCATAAAGAAATGCTTTTAAATATAGCCTTTTTTCTAAGAATATTGAATTTCGTAAACAAATAAATAAATAGAAATACCTTGTAAAGTTCATCTTTTTGTTGTGACTCTTGCCACAGACAGCAGTGCTGGAGATGCATTTTTCTTCCTTTTAAGCTGTTTTTATTAAAAGTGGAGCAGTTAAATCATTAACTTAGAAATGTTTACTACTGGGAAAATAAGTATTTTATTTCATTGTGAGTTGTTGGTTTGTTGGGTTTTTGGTTTTGTTTTGTGTTTTTTTTTTTTTTTTTTTTTTTTCTCTGGACAAGAACAGTATCACCTGCATCAAAAATGCTTAGATTTAAGAGCAAACTTTGACATTAAATGCTGTGGGCAAGTGGGACAGAGAAGGATAAGAAAGACACTATCAATAAGTTCCAGAACTGTTAGAAGATAATTGAGATTCAACAGTTCTACTACTTACAGACTCTTCTTAACCGTTTCCTATTGTAAGCTTTGGCCTCCCTTCGTCTCTTGTTTTTGTAGGCTGGCTTCTCCGTGTTTGAATCTGGCTCCCTTTTCCCCTCTTCCGTGTGTTGCCTAAGGGACTAGTGTGCTATCTGTGCTCCTACCCTTAGTCCCAGCAGTTACTATGGAGTAGTAACTACCAGAAAAGTTCTGCTCTTGACTCTTTTACTCTTACTTCAATTGCAGAACATCCAGTTTAAAAAATCAGGGACAATTTAGCCGTCAAACTCTAAAAGACTTTCAATAAGTGTTAGCTTAATCTTTTTTATTTTTTTTATTTTTTTTATTTTTTTTTGTGTTATTTGTCAGAGATTTTCAACTTGGATGGTTTTGGATAGAGTTTCATGAGGACAGCAAAAAGCCCATCATAAAAGGTTGATTGTTCTGCAAATTTTCTATTTGTACAGTAGTGCAAAATATTTTTGGGAAACGAGAGATTTGCAAAGAAAAAAATAAAAGCCCTAGAAATGAAGAAGCCTGCTTTTCCTTACCTTCATCTTGTTAGAAACTGTTTGTTTTCATTATGTTTTCATCAAAAAGACCTCAAAGCATGTTCCTGACATAGATGCCATAAATGATTTAAATTTCTGTGAAGTTGATAGCAACTGAAGATAGAATTCTGTAGTGGAAAATAAGAAGCAAACTCAGCCGTAGCCATGCCTAACAGGCTTATAATTAAACACCCAGGTCTGCTTTTGAATCCTCTTTGCCACCTTAATGTAATTCTTGTATTAATAGGAAGCTCTCATTGAAATTGTCTATCAATTAATATGTTACTCTAACAATTTCGTGTATTGTATTACTATCTAGCTTATTTTTATGCCTGTATTGGAGTTGTCTTAAAGCACTTTTATAATCTTCATCAGATATATTTTGGGTAGGGAAAAAACTGCCTTCTAACTGTGAAGCTATTATGGTACCAAGTGAAAACAAATTTGTGTTGTTGGACTTGCTCTCTATATAACCATTGCTTGTAATAATGCTCTTTTGGAAGGGGTACTTATGTGCTTGAAGGATGATTGTTAATAACCTGTTTTTTTTGTTTTTTTTTTAAAAGGACTATGGAATAAAAGAAGATGAATTGCAGGCAATCCTCAATTATCTGCTCACTATACATGAGGTAATTTTTAATTTGGGGTGTGTGGGAGGAGCAGTGTAATGCTGCTACTGTTTGTGATCACCAAATAGTGAAATATTTTCAAGTATTACCTTCTTCATGCCACAAGATGGCTCTGCAGAAGAAGTAGCAAACATTGTCCAGCTCTAGTGTAGTGTGCTGAATTGCCAATATTCCTGCAGTGATTTAAGCACTATGTTCAATGTTAGATTGAAGTTCATTAAGCCAGTAAGTCAAAATGCTTTCTTATGCTGTTCTGCAAACTGATTTACCAAGCAGAAAAACAGATGGTGAGACTGACTTAAAAAAAAAAAAGACCAAACCTTGTTTTAAGCTGCCTAACTAATATTTTTTGTTTTGTTTTTCTCTCCTTTTTATCTTGCTTCTTAAATAAAGCAATAAAATTGAAAACATGCATTAAAAAATAAAGATATATGTTAATGGCATCTAAGAGAAGTATTTAAACTTAATTGGGAGAAAACATTGGTTACCACTGATACATCTGCATCTTCATATTTTAGCACCAGGAAAAGGCACTTTATGCCAGATGCAACATCAAAGACAAGGGAAATGGGGACATAAATCTAAGTGATCTCATCTCTGTAAGGGTGCTTGAAATGGGTAAAATAAGGAATTAATTGAACTTCATTTCAAGCAGTACGGATGTTTTTTATTCTTTTGTTTACAACCTATATTTTCCTTTTATTCTCTGTGCTGGTTACTACTACGTGGTACTACCATGGACAAGCAATTTAAATCATTCTATTTCATATGGTGAAAAAATAAGAATCTTAGTAACATGTATGAGTAAACCAAAATAGCATAAGCTTTGTGTAGCCTTCAGATGAGGAGGTGATATTTTAACAGTCCTAGGAGTTTGCATTGTCAAGTCTAAAAGTTCCATGGAGTCTGAATCCCACAGGTTTGTAAATTCTGAAAAGCATCAACAAATAAGAGTAAAATTCAGCCTTCTCATAGAGCTCATTCATCAGTGATTGCACCTATAATGTAAGCTAATAATATCAGTTGAATACAGTTGTTCAGGGGGTGTAAAACTGGTTTTCTAATAGAGAAAGAATCAGAATATATTTGTTCAAATTGTTAGAAAGTGGTAGTGTATTTTGGTTTGCCTTTTTTATTTATTTTCTTTAAATAAGCTTTCATTTCAGTACCACAAAGAATGGGAAAAGATGGTTGCATTCCTACTCCATAGGTGATTTTTAGTTATAATTAACTTGGGACAAATTAATAAATGGTAGCTTAGAGTGCTTTAGACAAATAGTATGGAAGGCTTTACTGTGCAGCTTGAATTACCCATTTTAAATGTTGTCTGTGGCAGGCGATGGTATTTTTTTTCCTTGGGTGGACATTTATTAGAAGAGATTTTGCATTAAACACCACCTTGTGCCCCTGAAAGCATGCAGCAGTTCCTGTGCTGCTCCTGTGTAGTAAAAGCACAGGAAATATATATGCAAACAGATGAGCATGTGTGTGGAATGAAGTAACATAGTCCAGTAGTCCATTCCCTTACAAAGGCTTATGTCGCTAGCACAAATGTATCACTACTCACTCTAAAAACAGTTTTGGGAATTTTTGGAACATTTTCTCCTGTACTGCCTTTAATTTCTATGCATCTTTTGATTCTGGCCTAATTGATTTGGGCCTTAATTTGCTGTTACTCTCCAGATGATTTTGAAATGTTTTCTAGTGGTTCTTTTAGCAAAAGAAATGTTCTAGCAATACACATTTTTAATTCAAATTTGTGACTTTCATTTAACAGGATGACAATCTAATGGATGTCTTGCAGTTGCTTGTTGCTCTGATGTCAGAGCATCCCAGTTCTATGATCCCTGCTTTTGATCAGAGGAATGGATTACAGTAAGTTTGAATTTTGTAAGTGGGTAAAAGGAAATAGTATTTTGACTGTTTTGCTGCTTTCTTGAATTCCCATGAAATCCAAAAAGCCCTTGTCAGTGTATGTGTTACAGTCTTAGACTGCTCATCTTGGAGATTTTTTTTGTCCAGGAGATTTTTGTGTCCAGGTGTTCTTTTGACAAGAGATGATGATGTTGGATTTATGATCAATGAGGTGGGTTTTTTTAATATTTCCAAGCTGTCAGTCACACTTAAGCAGGTAGTGATCAATTTGAGTTAGTCTATGTGTTGATGTTAAGTCTTTGTCTACTAGTCCTTAGTCCTTAGCCTCCCATTCTTGCATATGGTTTAGAACTGAAAGTGGGCTGACAAAAATTGGTTCAGATTTCTTCTGATCTTCTTTATTTCCCCTTTCTTCCCCCTTTTCTTTTTACATGTAAAGCATTATTGGTATTTTGCAGAAGAAATCTTCTGTTTAAATTTAGTGCTTTGTGGTATGGATTGTTCACAGTCTCTTTTTGCTAACAGAGAAGTAGGGTTTAACACCACTGAGAGAAAAGTAAGGAAAGTTGCAAGTTCTAGTAACAGTAAAAGCACAAGAGAAGATCTGCTGGAAAAAGACTTAGTTATGACTCTGATTTTGTGTTGTGGCTCTCAGAGGGTGGTCCCATTATGAGACTTTTCTAATCTAAAATGAACATGCCTAGACATAGTGGGGGAGGAATTAGAACAGGCAAACAAATGTAAGAACTGTTTCTAGAAGGGTATGTGGAGTAGTAATTCTCTTGCTGTGTAAAGGCAGAGTCTCACTTCATGCATTTTGTTGCACCTATTGGTTAACCCCTATTTATACATATATTTTTTTCAGTTGCCCTTTCTCAAGAGACGACATTCAGGCCCGTTCATAATTGTTTTCTCCCTTTTTAGTGTTAGGCTGACTTTTTTTACCTATTTTCTTCAGTTTTGACTCCATTTGTATGGTAATGTATTATGCTATGGGAAACTAATAAAATCTCTAAATAATATAGTATTTGAATGTCATGTTGAGTCTCCAGTGCAATATGTTTGTTTTTATTTAACAACTGGCAGTAGACACTTTTATTAACTAGTATATGGGCAAGTCAGTATGAATAGTGAGTCCAGAGTGAGAAATCACTTTGTTTTCCTGTCTTGTTACATTTTTTTGGTCTCGTTTTGTCTCCAGTCTCTTAACAGGTTGTTTGTACTCATATTGATACATCTACTTTTTTGCAATTAGAACACCATATTCTTGAAACTTAAAAATTGTTTTACAAAGCTTTGTAAATATTTGGAGTTTTTTAGTAATTTAAATTTAAGAAGTAACAAATCTACTAAAGAAATAATAAGGGTAAGGAAGTATTTTTTTTTTTTCTTGTGCAGTTAGGTAACCTTCATACTGTTCTGTTAAGACAAGCAGTAAAACGGATTATATTGCTTGAATGAACATTGTAACATGGGCTTGCTCATTTGTTTGATTCTTTAGTTGCTGTGGCTGTAGCTTTCTCCAAGATAAGTTATTGTTGTAGATAACTGTGTTTTAATCACTTCTAAGTTTTCACTTAAATTGTAGTGTAACACTGTTTTGTTTTTGTTTTTTTTCTTAGTTTAGGTAGGTAATATTTTTAGGTATTTAAAAGTGAAGTAGAGTATAACTAGTGATGAATACTCAGTTACGTATAGATAAGGACTAAAATCTTAAGTCAGTCCTTTGAACTCTTTACAGTTGGATGATCTAAAATGCACTATTGTGACATGAGATATCTTTTAAAGATTCAACAATAACTGAAATTAGATTTTTACTTTTTTTTTTTTTACCCTAATAAAGTGATATAAATTTCTTTAAAAATATTCACAGTAAAGGCTGAGCACCGTGCCTTCTGTGAAGTTTCAACTTAATTTCGTGAAGCATTAGGAAATTAATTTTTTGTTTTCCAGAGAGAGCTTAGTAGTCCACATTAGGTATCAGCTAAATTATATTTCACAGATTCAAAGATCTGTCCAGTACTGTGAACCATAGCCCAACTAAAATCAGATAGCAACATGGTCATAAGCACTTTTATGTCTAAAAAGTAAGCAATGAGTGAAATTAGATGCAATTGATAAATACATTTTGATCTCTTATTTTTTATGGGAGATTAACAAGGATCAAAGACTTCCATTTGTTATTCTTCCCATTGACAGAAGGCCAGTGTTAGAATTTTTCACTGTACAAATAAGCTATATTTAATGAAAGAATAAATGCAAATAAACTTTTGAGGAGCTAAGGTTAAATACTAGTGTGATTTCTTTTTACTCTGGCAGGCAAGAATACACATGAGATCTGGGCAGTGTTACAGATTGAATTGGTAATGTAAAATACATTTAAGGTTACTGGACACTTCCCACTGTAAGACTGTACTTTCAATTGTTTATTAACTTGCTGGACTTTTATCAGTTACATTGACACTTTCCTTGCTGTGTTGGTTACACCCATTTTCTTTCTTGGGAAAACTTCAGCAAGAATCTTTCAGCTAGTCAAGTCTAGTACTTCGCTACAGGCATGCCTGTCCCTCTCTTTGGCTTTATTTTAAACCTTTTTAGTGGAGAATCATAACTGGGTGTAGAGGTCAATTATAAGGAGGTGAAGAGCAGAAACCAGTGGAGGTGAAATGAGAAGAATGCCTTCTGACTTGGTGTCTTCCTCTGTCCCTCCTGAGGGAGCAACACATATGCACAGATGTTGAGTATTAGTGCTAGTAATAAATCCCACTCCATACATGGCAATTCCTATCCAGCCACATTTATACCAAAACAACACTTAGTTTTCTGGATAAAATACCAGATTAAGACAGTTCTCAATATAGGGATTGTAGCAGCCTTTCGTAGCATGTTTTATGTATTGATATTTGAGAGGAATTTAAATTTGACTAAAAATCTCTAAATGTAATTATAAAATGAGAAATCGCAAACTATTGTGACGTTAATAGAAATGTCATGCTGTTTTTTGTAGTATTAGTAATTCTTTTAAAGTAGGATCAGATACAAATTTATTTGCAGTTCACCGAGTTAATTTGTCTTTCCAAAAATTGCTGTGTATTTCAGTTATTTTAGGAAGCCTTGTCTTCTCTCCATTTAGGGTTGTCTACAAGCTTTTGGCATCACAAAGTGAAGGCATCAGGGTGCAAGCTCTAAAAGTGATGGGGTATTTCCTAAAGCATCTGGCTCCAAAGTAAGTACTGATTTATGTCTCGAAACAAACCCCCTCCAAAAAAGAAGGAAAAAATGTAGGTTGTGACACATATGTGACATATATTGGTTTGTCTATATGTTATTTGGTGTGTGTATGTGCACGTATGTTTGTATGTAAAGTTAAAAACGCCGTATTGGAGGTTTATCACTAAATATGCTTCATTGAATTGAAGCTACTATTCTTCCAAGTACTCTTCAATTTGTTTGTCATTAATCCATTTCTGATGTGGATTTACGTGTTACATTAGCAACTCGTGTCCAGGCATTATCAGTTCCTAGCCAAGGTGGTTTAATAGTTTGTTGTGGTATGGCTGGCTGCTTTTTAAAATGGTCTTTTTCCATAATTCTGCTGAAATTGGTAGCAGGAATTAGACTAGTAAGATTTGGATGCTGTGTTACTTACTGAGAACAAGATTCATTATGTCTCTAGCTGCCTCTAGTAGTAGATAACTACTGAGATCGCTGTCCATGGTTATATTTTTGAGTGAAATGAGGACAAAGATGCCCCTTCCATAGTGGTTATCAAGAAATCCCTAAGGGTGTATTTCAGCTTTTAGGGCCCAGGATGAGCGGACCGCATTTATGGATGAAAACTAGCTGTCTCCTGTCTGACTTCAGGGGATCTCTGGTCTGACCTCAGGGGATGACTTGTCCTTTCAGAATTTGAATCCTTGCCCTTTTTCTTAACCAGAAGTGAAAGGCTTGGAGAGCAAAAAAGAAAAAGATGTTTTTAGTAATTTCATATTTCTTGAGGCAAGCTTTTTAAACTTTGTTTCCCCTAAAGCAAGTTGAACATATAAGTTTGTTTTATCTTTCTGTGCTATTTTAGGAGAAAAGCTGAAGTCATGCTTGGACATGGATTGTTCTCTTTGTTGGCTGAAAGGCTGATGCTTCAGACAAGTTTAATCACCATGACCACATACAATGCCCTATTTGAGGTAGTAATGTACTGTAGTTAGGATCCAATCTTCCTAATTATTTGTAAGACATTGTTAGAAAATTGCTTACATATTTGTGCTGATATGTTCCAGATGACATTAAACCTTAGTGTGATGCTGCTGAGTGCTGCTTTTTTCTTTTCTCCAAAGCTGACTACTTGAGATCCAACCACCCTTTAACTTGATTATGCTCATTGTGAACAATTCTAGATAATGAGTAACCTGAGTGTCTCAAGCAGACACTCATATATTATAGCAATGATCTTGCCTTATGATGATTGTTCTGGTTAGATTGAGGTTTCTTTTCCAGTGTATTTAAAATAGCAGCGTGTGCTTAAGAGAAAGCAAAAAACTGTAGTTCAGAGTATTTTGGA
The DNA here is from genome assembly GCA_009867235.2 of Psittacus erithacus. NCBI lineage: Eukaryota > Metazoa > Chordata > Aves > Psittaciformes > Psittacidae > Psittacus > Psittacus erithacus. Next base: position 12,900 of record WYDI02040339.1, read on the forward strand.
CAGAATGAAATAAATTATCAAGAAAGACAACAAGTGAGGTTTTTTGAATAATTTTTAGAACTATGGTGAAATAACAATGCTGCTGTATGAAGGATGTGTCCAACTATTTTTCAGTGAGCTGTCTTTATGAACATTGATATGACATCTTCTTCTTTCTTGCTAGATTCTAACTGAACAGATTTGCACTCAGGTGGTACATAAACAGCATCCTGACCCAGATTCAACAGTGAAGATACAAAATCCTCGTAAGAATGATACATGTTTCCAAATGCTGCCATAAGAAAAGTCTGCTTTAAAAAGAACATGAGAAAGCTTATTAATTACATCTATCAGTCTTAATTCTCATCTCAGTTTTACGTTGTCTTTCATGTTAAAAGAAAGATAACGTGCATTTAGTAGGAGTTATTTGGGAAGTATGTGTCCTTAGCCTTTTGAAAGAAGTTTTATGTGTCTAAATGTATATGTAGTTCATAACTCACCCTTTTTGGCTGTGCAGTTATGTTATGAAATGGTTTTTCAAGACTTACATGCACAAGATACTTTGATTTAATACATGTTAAGGTTCCAGCAAAATTCTGATTACATTATTTAGTGATGTCAAGACTAAAATTACCTGATATATGGAAACAGCCTTCATCTTAAATTACATTCAGTATGACAACACTAGGTGGAAAGTAGGAAAAATATATCTGCTCGCTGTTTTAGTGTGCTTACTTTATGCGAAATATCTTGTTATGAAACTTTAAATGTCTTTTGAACTAAGCGAAAATACTGATCTCCTCACCTGAATTATATGTATTATTAATGTGCTCCATATGTAATACAGTGGACTTGTGATAGCTTTGGGAGTTAATTTTTTCTGGGAAATAATAGATTTTTCACTTTCATAGTTGCTTTGCCATTAAAAGTAAGTCATAGTTGTGAGTTTGCTTCATGTGGAAAGTCAGGGAAGAGAAAGGAAAGCAAAGCAGATACAGAGGAAAGAAGTCTGGTTGCAGTACGCTGTTTGCCTCCTGAAAAATCTGTCTGAAGCAAGAGATGCAGGGGCATTTCTGTTATTTTCTTTTAATATTTTTGAAATTGGCAGTCATTTGTAGTGTGAGGTGTGAATCTGGAATTATCTAGGTCTAGCAGGCAGAGTTGCTTCTAAAGTACTTTTTTAAGATCAGTGCTAATATTATCAAATAAGGAATTCTCTTTTTAAAGCTATTGTCCAAGGTGAGTTAAAAGTGTTGTAGCAACTGTGTTCAAATTGCAACATCATTTATTTACAAAGTTTACTTAAAATAAGTAGTTAGAACAGTGACTGCCTCAGTGCTTCAGAAAGTAGATTATACCCATAATTTTGAATGTCTCCTAAAGCAGAGAAAACATCATGCTCATAAGAGATGAAATTTTGTATCAGGAGGGTTTTGTCCCCTTTCTCAAACTTCTATTTTATAACAGAAGTTGTTAGGTATAGTGGAGGTTGTTCAAATTCTCTGAAAATTCTGTATTACTAAGGTAGAGCAAAATCTACATATTTTTCTCATAAATTGATTTTATAATGAATGCATTCTATTATGTGAATTTCCTTAGAAAAAGGTTCTGACAGACTGATAGCTTCTCAATTGTCATGCAGTAACATTAGTGTTGCTTAAACATGACAATTAAAAAAAAAATCAGAATAATTTAACTTAGATTCCATTTTCTTCAGCTGATTAGGCCTTCAAATCTCCGTAATGATGACCGGGTTTGAAATATCTTGAGAAGGGGTTTTAGTTAAACCTTTTACTCAAATAGAGATGTGCTTTTTCTAAGCATAAAACTTTTTTATGTAAAATCACGTTTCTTGTACAAAAAATATTGGAAGATGTGCCATATATTTTTGCTGTGCTTAGTAATAATTTGTTGCATATGAACTGTTTTTACAGAGATTTTGAAGGTCATTGCAATCCTGCTACGTAATTCTCCACAATGTCCAGAAACTCTGGAGGTTCGACGAGCATTTCTGTCAGATATGATTAAACTTTTTAATAACAGCAGAGAAAATAGGAGGTAAGACAACTTGTATACACATGTAAGTAAGTAACAAGGTCTCCTATTAAATTAGACTCATTAAGCAGATACAGCTTCACAGCTGTTCAGCAAATTCTATATTATAGTCTTTAATATGTAAAATTAGAGAAGTTTTCACATAGCAGTTGTTTTAAACATGCTGAATTCCTGATTTAACAGAAGTATATTTCTAAGATCGATTCTGAAATTTGATTAAACAGCATGTGTGCGTTTTGCAGGAGTTTGTTGCAGTGCTCCGTCTGGCAGGAGTGGATGCTTTCTCTTTGCTGTTTTAATCCAAAGACTTCTGAGGAACAGAAGATAACTGAAATGGTGTACACCATATTTCGAATTTTGCTTTACCATGCAATCAAGTATGAGTGGGGTGGCTGGCGTGTTTGGGTGGATACACTGTCAATCACACATTCAAAGGTGAGCGTTTGAAATAGTTGTGAAATTCTGATCTAGATTTAGAGCCTTGAAGTGCTGTAACATACAGTAAGATAGTCTTGAAGTGAAGGTCAGTACCTAAATAAAAGCCAAGTGTTTATATTTGTTATTTGGTATAACTTTCAAGTATTTGACAATTAAACGTTAATTTAATTGTTTGAACACAAATATTTTGTTGTTGCTTGGGGTTAAAAACATATAAATTGGAAGGGAACTTTTTTCCTTACATTTGAAGTACAAGTTTTCTACATCTGATGTATTTTAACAATAGGCTTTAAACTAGTAGAACCCAATGGCAGGGAGTTGGAACTAGATGATCTTTAAGGTTCCTTTCAACTCAAACCATTCAATGATTCTGTGATAAATTGTGGTAGTATTAGTTTATACTGGAAATGGCCCATATTTTCAAAAATGAGATAATGAAATTTCAGCATTTCTGCAAAATTTCAGTGCTGATTTTGCTTTTTAATAAGGGCACGAACACAAGGTGGCGCACCATATCTATTCATAAACAAAAAATACCTTTTAGTAACATCAAAAGGCTGTAAAACCAGTAAAAAGCAAAGAAATCAAAGTTAAGAGAGCTGCTTCAGCTGTTAAGCTGTCATGGAATACAGGGTGAGAACACAAATCCTTGCAGTATGAATAAGACTGTTACCCTTTGCTATTCTTCAGTCTGATTTTTTTTTTGTTGTTGTTGTTCCAGCCAGAATTATATCATAAAAGTTATTAGTGGATCTTTGAACAAGGCACAGTAGTATAAAGGATAACTGCGCTGCCTTATTCTGAACAAAAGAGTGAGGTCAGTCTGGGCCTCATCATACCTAAGATGAATTAAATTATAAATTATACATTTATAAATGTGTGTGACTTTGTGGTGCGAAAAGGCCATCTGTGAATGCTAAAGATCACTATGATTCTCAGGAATTGTTAGCATTTCTGAGGTCTTTGATTTTGTATGAGGCTGTTTTTTTCAAGAAAATGTCAGTCTCTGCAGACAGCAAGAATACTGTTATTTTGCAGGTCTGTTTATTGCATTCATAGTGCAATGGTAGATTATTGGGCTATGGGGAGACAAATGTAGAAACTTATATAATAAAAGTGTGTGAAATAATATAGTGACTAAATAGTCACTTATCTAAGTGGAATCCAGGTGCGAAGAATCCAGGGCCAAATTTTAACCCTTACAGGGATCATGTTGTATTCTTTGAAGTAGCCTTAATCTTCTTTTGTCTTCAAAAAACCTGTTTGCTCTCTCCGAAAATGCAGAAGGTGTGGGTGGGTAGACTATACAATAGCAAGCTGCAGCCAGAGTAAAGATCCCTTTTATAGATACTGGCATAATTCAAAGCGTTTGTGTGATTGCTGGGAATTGCTGGGGAGTTGTCCCTGGGGAAAGCTGGAGAGGTGAGTGAAGGAAGGGCCCCTTTCTGTCTCTGTTATACAGAGCTCTGGTGTACTGAATTCAAAAGTTATCTAGCACATTAACTTACAAGCTATAGTTCTATTCTTAGACTCTTTTTTGTAAGATAATGTAATGTCAGAAATACCGTTTCAACAGCTTTTATGTCAAAATGACTAACCAATGGTCTGGAGTTCACAGAAGGGAAAAAAAAAAAGATTTTATTGTGATGCCAGAGCCAGATGTTATAAAGAAAGGACACAGTTTTAAAAAATACTATAAAAATCGAGGTACAGATAATTTTCCTCACCCTCCTTCCTGCATCTACCCTTCCCCCCTTATGTTTTTGTGCAATACCCTAGTGAATGTGAAAATTACATGCTTCACTCTTTGTGTTTCTCAGTTTTGGTTCCTGGCATGCTGACATAGTGAGGAATCCTTGGTTGTAGAAGTAGCTTCCTGTATCAGTTTTCCCAAGTCTCACTTTGTTGGCTTTCTAGTCAATATGCAAGGACTGTTTGTTCTTCCAGCCTACTTCAGAGGAAGCTGAACAATGGCAAAGCTTAAAGTGTTGTGTGTGTCAATGTGGACAGAGCTAGTGGCAGAGTGGTGGTGCAATTTTTAAGGAATCATAAAGGAGTTCAGTTTGTTTGGACATTGGTGCTAATATTCTCTAGTTTCAGAAGCCTAGACAGAAATGATTAAACAAAAGCACCCAGAAACTAGCTTAGCAATAGTGATTCGAATGATGATGCAATAATCAAGGATTATAAAATAGAATTTTTCACCTTTATTATATATTTGTCATTTGAACTTTTTATAAATAATATATGCAGTTTATGCTGCTAGCAATATGAAGTTACATAATATTTCATAACTAGCTTTAATTACAGAAGCATAATAAGGATAAATCACAGAAAAATCTTTGTGATAAAACCTTACAAATCACTTGAAGATGTCCACAGAAACTGATAGTAATATTTAGTAATAATGATTTTTTTTATTCCTTCCAATTTAATTATTTTGAATATTCTTGTATCCTGTTATACCGAGATTCATATAGCTTCACGCATAACATAGTATAGACGTAATTCAGTGGGCAAATTGTTTGATGTTAAGTGCATCTCAGATGTTTTTGATTTCTAGCATGCTTTCAAAGTATAGTGAGAATTATGGGAACAAAAATATTTCCCTAATGTTGCTAAGAGAATAATCAATTTGTGTTTTTATTATTTCATCTCTAATTGTATTGGGTTACTGCTTATTTTTCCTTTTTACAACCTTTGTACCATTCTTGCCACTAATTTATAATACCATTCTATGATAAAAACTAGTATATAAAGGACTAGTGTTACAGAATTGCATAGGTTTTGCACAGCTACACATCAAGATACATGCAGCTGCTATAAAAAGCCGAAGAAACTCAATTGCAATTTTATTGTCCAGTTTGATAGATTTCCTGCCACCTTTGTAGCAGGGAAGCTGTTTGTCACTGTAACGCTCTCCTCCAACAGCTGCACAACGTTTTATAAGCAGCAACGGTTTTCTGGCATAATTGCACTACATTGGTTTTTTTGCACTTGGAATTTAGAAGGTGCGTGTAGCCTTTTTAAAGCCAAATTTCGCAGTGTTACTTACGTATTTTTCTTATTGCCATATTAGTTTTTTTGATGTTTTCCAAATACCAACGCACTGTATACAATGATGTTTAATCTGTGCCTTCTAGTTCAATAAAAATCAACGAATCATAGAATGGTTAGGGTTGGAAAGGACCTTAAGATTGTCTAGTTCCAACACCTCTGCCATGTTAATGAAAAAATCAAATCACAACTCCAGTTTGTTCTAACAGGAGAGTGCTGAATTTATGAAAACATTTAGGAACTTCTGCTTTTTAAACATTGTAACTATGCTAGCTGGGTCTTAGATTTTACCTGTTTAGCCATGTTACTTTGTAAAGCTGACCAATGATTTGGGGATTGATAGTAGGAAACAAGTAAAGAGTGGCGGACAACTTGCCTTTTTGACCTTTCAGCTTCCTAAGATTTTAAAAGAATATAATGATTTACACAGCATAATGCAGTCCTAAATTATCTGAATGTTTTAAACTACTAGTAAGAACTAACATTTGCTTTTTTCAGGCCTTAGATTTATTTTGCTACTTAAAATTTGCTTCATGTTGCTGTGTCATTTGGTTAAAGAGAAGATACTTGGGTAAATTCGGACTTATTATTTTTTAGTAGGTCAAATTTTCAGTGAGTAAGACTCAGAAATCTTAATATGTATAGGCTAAAGTTTACTGCTGTACAAGTTGAAAAATTGTGTTCAATGGTCTGGATGGGAAGAAGTACAATCTTAAAATGTTAGTGCTGTGACTTTTAACATACAGTGTATTTTGAAATAATTGTTAATTTTCAGTCTAAAGTGCAGTTGTAATAGACATTAGTAAGTGTCAAGTTCTTTGGTGCCCCACTCATTTCATACAGGAGGGAAAAAAAAAGATGTGTACATGTGCTATGTTTGCCTGATTTTTGTCACTGTCTGATGAGGGAAAACTGGCAAAAGCAGCAAAGAGTAGGTGCTGGAGGATTTAATATATGATGACAATGTGAAAACTAATTTGCAGAGAAGAGACTATGGTTCAGTAGTTTCAGAAAGTAACAGGCCATCAGGATCTCTTGAGTCCAAATCCCATTGGCATTCATGAGTTATTGAGGGCAGTTTTGTGTCCATTTTTAATCCCTATCTTGAAGGAGGTAAGGTCTTCCGCAGTGTTATGTGCAGGCATTTTTTTAGCTCTAGTGCATTTTGAAGACTTCAGAAGTTCTTCAGTCCTCTGAAAAGTGTATCTGCATTGCTCTGAGAGGAGGGGAAGCAGAGGTAGCTAGCCAAGAGGGTCATTGTGCTACTGCAGGTTTTTGGTTTTCAGTTGCGTGATGCCTGGTATGTTAATGCAGCAAAGCTGGGGGAGGTGCAAATGAAGTAGCACAGTTGAAATGCTTAAATATAGACTTCATTCTTTCGATAGAAATAGTTATTTATAAAAAATCCCCAACAACAAATGCTTATTCTAGATGGAAGTGTTAAGTGTTCAAGGCCAAGTTGTCATGGGGCTATGAGCAGCTGAGGGGTTGGAACTAGATGATCTTTAAGATCCCTTCAAACCCAAACCATTCTATGAAATTATTCTCAGGGGGTCATTTGATTTACAGAGAGTAGAAGGAATTTGGAGGCTAGAATGTGCAGCCTCCTTTAGAGCTATGTACCATCTAGGATATGTGGTTATGATGCAATCTTTTAAGTTGGCCAGGTGTTTCCCTGTAGCAGCTTGTTTTGTAGTATATATGTGGAAAGGCTTTTCCTAATCAATGCCTCTGAGGAAAAGAGTATTTTCATTATTTAGCAGGGACAGCAGTCAAGAGGAGAGATCTGTACCACTGATGGGTTCTTACACATGCAGCATGTATGGTTCTTGAAGAGCTACTGCATCTCATTATTCACTCAGTTTGAGTGGAACATCATGAGTAAAGCTGCAGGATGCTAAAATTTGACTAAATCAAACAAAAGTGTGAAATAGGGGTAGGAATACAGTGAGCAAGGTAAACTGAGAATTTATGAAGCAGGGAAGAACAGGATCAGTTAGGTAGAAGAAGCAGGACAGAAGCCTGGAATGGAAAGTGTAATAGCAATTTACTGCTGGTTGAGAATTTTCAGAGGTCTCAAAAAGAAGAAATGGGGAACCATTTGCAGTGGAAAGAACTGGTGCATTAAAGGCAAACAGTTATGAGATCTTTCTTAAGCGAAGATAACCTTAGAAGAGAATGGATTCTCATCTGTATAACTTGATATAAAAATCATTGGCAGATGGGATCTTTGTCTGCAATTTCAAGAATTGTTAGTGGCCTCATTTGCTGTTGCTGCAGAGTTTGAGGCAAATCTTCTCTATACTTGCTACTGCCTGTGTTCAGATTGTGGTTGCGTTGTGTCTGTGGGGACTGAATGGGGCCTCTGAGCCCTGAGTTGAAACGATGAATGTGGAGTCTTTGCTACAGGGCTGCTGATGACACGTGGAGACATTGGAAAAGGATGGCCAAAGAGAGAACTGCACAAGACCTATAGCTGGGTATTATGGTGATGCAGAATGGTGAACACTGAATTGAGCTAAAACATATTTTTGTTAAGAATTAAATATCAAATGTGGACAAGGCAGAATTTGAAAGTCAACTGAACTGTAGGAATAGTGGCAGGGATTGAGATAGAGAGGAAATATATACCCTGGCAGGGTACTGTGTGCATGTCTTGCAATTTAGACAAATTAAAAGCAATCGTTGCAGTAGTGAAAATGAGCAAACACGTTTGAGGTGATGTTTGAATTTTTTATTGTATGGTGATGCAACAGTAACCTGTACCTTCACTTGAATTGAAAATAACGCTGCCAACATATGTAAAATTATCTCTCAGATGAGCAAAGACTTTTATGAAATACATTAACTAATAGTTCCTTTCTTAGTCTAGAAATCATTTGCACACGTATCTTTTTGTCAAGCTGAGGAGAAAAATGGCAAAAGTATTGCTACTTAGATGAAGATGCAGGAACATGAAAATGTTTTAGTATAGGGGCTCCCTCCCTGCCTCATATATTGCTGAATGCTTTTTTGGTGGAAACTTAGATTCCTTGAAACTTCTTATGTAGTGTCCAGCATAATATATGTTAATTTGCTTTTCTTAGCTTTTATATGTGAACAACTCAGAAATAACCCAGAGATATTCCTCAGGTCAGGGGGTTACAGACTATAAGTCAGTGTATGGTGCACACAGTACCTTTGTATCTTTCACTTCACTGGATTGAAAATTAGGTTTGAGATCTTAAGCTATTGGTGCCTCCCATCTAAACAGACCTATTTTTATTTGGTGATTAGTTTCCACTTTTGAACAGTTACTGTTGCTAGAGGAGAAGTGGAAAAGCAGGTCAGTAAAGTTCTTGTTAAGATTTAAAAAGTGGAAACACTTTCTGGAATTGTGAAGAGTTTGTTGGTGTCAGCAGCACAGGAACTAGTTTGCACTGTGCAGACTGTATAAGGAAACAGCAATACTATATAATTGTCTGACCTGTCTGGCAGACATTCCTTTCTTGTCTCGTCTGTACAAAATTGCCCACCTGATAATGAAAAAAAGGGACAAAGTCTTAATGTATAGTTAAAATATTTTCCCTGTGTTCTTTAAAGCAAATGTCAATCATCTTACCCTTTTTCATTGCTGTATGCTAATTTTTTTTCTTGGCAATTAGTAAATGTTGGATGTCAAATTAAGTTAAAATTAATGGCAGAGGCAAATGTTGCAGTTATTAGCTCACAAGTGTCTTTAACTAGTAGTGCGTAGAGATGCATTCCAAGCATTGCAGACAGCTATGGATTAACCATCAAATGATGGTGAAGATTAATGATTGGCCTTTTAGCTCACTAATTTAGAACAATTTCTTGTAATTAATTTTGTATTATCAGCTTTACAGTTGCAAGTGCCTTAAGGAAAATAAAAAAATTACTTAAATGCGTTTACGGTTCTTCAAGCTAACAGTTGTCTAGTAAATTGTTGCATGTTTGCAGATCCTAATGTTTAATCTTTAATACCTTTATATACATTCTCTTACTACTTCTGTTTAGTAATCATAATTTCTACTTAATTTTGTGATTTTGTCGATACTTCTTTTGTTAACCTTTGGTGTTTTCTTTGCAGGGTGTGTTGTTTGACTTTCTGACTTGCTTCAGAAATGCCATGTAATGCGACAGAAGTGTGGGGGAAGAATTGTCCAGTACCCACATTTTAGTACCAGTATTTCTTGGTTTCCTGACAAACCAAATTACAAATTAATATAGTGAGCAGAACTGTTTATACAGGCTGAAAATTTGGACTTTACAAGGCAGTATTTCTTAAGTTTACTTCCTTTTTCATATAAGTGGAAAACCCCAGACTCGAAATGGATATTTGAAAAATAGTGTTTGTGCATTGCTATTTTAATTTGAATATATTTAAAGGACGGCATTTAATACACTGTGATATTAATTCTTTCTGATGTTTATGGTGGAAGTAGAAATTGCCATCCTTTTAAAGTGGATTTTGGTGGGTTTTTGAGAGTGACATTCTCCTGTAGCATGCAAACATGATACTTCTTCCTCATTGAGGTATTTTTAATAACTGAGAAATGGAAATAGAATTAGTAATTAGAAATGAAAGCCAGACTTTCAAAATGAAGGATACTTTTTTTTTTTTAAGATGGTAGATTAAATTTGGAACAAATGATCCAAGGGAGATTTCATCTCTTGATTTCCCAAATCAAGGGTGGACAGCTTTCTAGATGCTGTCATCAATTCATGTTACTGGGCTGAATGTTTAGGAAGACGTGTTAAAGTCAAGGGCTGGCCTAGATTATCTGATGTAACTTTCTGACCGTAACCTCAGTGATTCCTTGAAGTGCTAGGGAAAAGCAGCTGTAACAGAACTGGTAATACGCTTTTAGAATGCGTTTAAAGTTGCATTTCTTGATGCTTGCAATTTATTTCGACCAGGTTGGTAGTTTATCAAAGCACTTACATAGATAGGGCTGCCAGAACTTGGAACTTTATGTTGCTATTAAAGCTTGTATTCTGTAAGGACCAGTGTAAGCATCAAGTGTTGCTTGATGAAACTCTTGCAACACTGTGAATGTGCTTTTTTTGCAAGGTGGTTTTAGTAATTGCCAGCCCTGCAAAACATCTCTATGATTTGTTCCATTAAGATTGAGTTGTTGCTGTTATTGAACGTGTCTGTAAGTCATGTACTACTATACACTGCACTCAAGTTTGAGCATGGAAAAAAATCATGTTTTGTGACAGGCTCCTCTAGCTGCTCTCTTGTGATCATCTTAGTGTCATTGTACCTATCCCTATTTGTACTGGGGAGAGATAGCCAGAATAGTAATAGATTTTGACACACGTTTCCCTCATTTGCCCCTTTCCACAAGAGAGGAAAAAAAAAAAAAAAAGAAAGAAAAAAAAGTGCTATTCTGCCATTCTCATCTTCATCTTTATCTTGTTTTGACTTCGTTCAGGGGAACTAGTGAAATAGATTTTGAGGCTAGACCTGAGGCACATTGAACAGCTTTGGAAGGAATGCATAACCGGAGCAGAATCCAAGTGTCATACTTGGATGTAGCTTAATAGTGTTAAAAGTAAGTGTGTGGTGATGTAGTGTAGTTAAAGCCTGCAAATACTTTTAAGGAGTTACTTTTCTCGTGTGTTTTTCAAAATGAATGTTGCAGTAGCAAGTCTGATACTGAAGACAGAAATTAATAAAGGTAGCTTTGTTCTCATAGATTTGTTATAGATATACTTGCATTGCATAGGTAATAGGCATACATATTGTGGGTCAGTGTGTGCTTTCTGAGTAGTACATATGGTAAGTTTTGCTGAAATATTTTTATTTGTTGAATGTCTCTTTAGTACTTGTTGGAATAAAAATTTTAGTAGTTTTGGCTATAGAGGAAGTAACAGTGTGGGAGAGAAGTGAGAAGGGCAGCTGGAGAGAAGTTCAAGTTGTCCAGCTTTCTTCTTCAGAAAAGTAATGATTTGACCAAAAGTAGTAGCTTTCCTAATCATGTTTTTGAAAACAGATGAAAAGTGGGAGAGCTTAGTAGCATGATCCAGGCTGGGTTGCTTTTGGTGTCCTGACTGTGGAGCAGTTCAGGAAGGAAATATTTCTAAAA
>WYDI02040341.1:0-16671 GCA_009867235.2 Psittacus erithacus
TGGCAGTGTTCAAGGCCAGGTTGGACACAGGGGCTTGGAGCAAGCTGCTCTAGTGGAAGGTGTCCCTGTCTGTGGCAAGGGTTCGGATTGGATGAGCGTTAAAGCCCCTTCCAACGCAAACCAGTCCAGGATTCTGTGAGATCAGAGGGGCAGTGGTGCTTTGCTCTGAAAAGTTATTGAACATCTCACACAGACCAAGTCTGATGTAAGGTAAGACCTTTTCTTCTAAGAGGTCTGGCTAACCAGCAACGCTGAAGGTCCCTGCTGCTCACTAGAGCTGGTGTCAAGAATAATTCCTATCCCAGGACAGGTGGGAGAATAAATCCTTCCCCCAGCATGCTCTCCTACTGCAACACAGGATATGCCTCTCTTAGGACCACTTAAGTACCTCTCACCTTATCAATCATGCCTCTGTGGAGAAGGTCAAGAATTAACCTCTCTTCTCTCTCCGGAGCAGTCAGATTAGGCTGAAATTCTTGAGTTAATACAGAGACACTTGGGTGAAACTTAACAGCCTGTGATGTACGTAAGATCAAATGAGCAAAGTCCAGGAGCAGACATGGTTAAGTGCTCTATGAGTAAGTGCACAAACTGTCTGCTTTTCCAATTGCTAATGCTCCACACTGAAAAAGTGGATTCAGAGCCGTGGCTCTAAGGCTGCAGTGCAGTGGAGCCCTACGGGCTGCAAGGCTGCTCTGCCTCCCTCCTTGCTGTGAGCACAGCATGGTGGTGCCAACCATAAGCATTTAGTTTCATAACGAGGAAGAGCCCGATGGCAGCCAGCTCTGGGCACCGTGGTGTGCCGCACCTCATGGAAAATCCATTGTCAAACACCGTGCTAAGCCAGTTTGTTCAACGCTGCCAAGAATCAGCTGAAAGCAGTCGCAGTCTCCCCATCAACGTGGACAGGAGACTCCCATGAACCTGCAGGGACACAGTATTCCTCCAGACACCGGCAAATCCAGGCACACATTTTATGCCACCTCGGTAATGACGCCGCTTTGAAGCGATCCAAGCCTCAGCCCCAAAGGAGGAGTATTTGGGAGCAGGAACTCCAAGTTAAGCTGTGGGCACAACAAGTGACTTGGGATTAAACAGCATTTTGCTTTGCTTAGACTATAACCCTGGGTGGAGCTCAGGAGCTCGTCCAGATATGCCTGAAAGGCGCTTTGCTGTAGAGTACAGCTGTGTCCTCTGTCAGCGCTGGACACCAAAATATCCTGGTTGGATTTTAAAAGAGCAGGGAATGCTGACTCAGGATTTTAGCTTTTCCCCCACGCCCCACCATATCCCAACAGAGCCAGAAAGGTGCTGTGTTCCCGCACCCAAATCAAGAGGAGATGGAAAAGATTCTTCTTTGGGCTCTGCCAAGAGACAGCAGAAGACAAAGAGAATCTGTATCAGTGCAATGCACCAAACCTCAGCAAACTGCCCTTAAAACACAGCCTGACTTGCATCCAGATAAAACCAGAGTTCTCTACAGCTTTTTCCTCTCTCTCTCGACCTGCCAGCAGTACACGATGATGTGGGGAAGCTCAGCAGACAGCGGGATGAGCTTCAATAAATGAGAAGCAGCAGGTTCAGAACACGGGGAAGGGATGACAGAAGGAAGCAGATTACTGGCTGTGGCTAAGGATATACTCATTATATAGAAAGGAGATGAAAGGCTTTACTTAAAGGGCCAACGTCAGTTCAATGTACTTATAAGGATTCAGACAAGACCCACCAGTGCAGAACAGCCCGAAGGAGCTTTGTGTTTGTGTAATGTAATGGCTTTGTGCTCACAGGAGTCAAAAAGCAGGGGTAGACTTTGGTACGTCCCCAGCCAGGTCCTGCACAGCTTCCAGGACTGCAACAGACATCACTGGAGAGGCCACTGAATAAGCAGCTTGACTTACGAGGCTGTTGTAAAATAAATCCTCTGATAAGAGCAATTAATGTTATCATAATGATGTCTTTTCCCATGCTCGCCACTATTGCTGCTGGCTGCTGACTTGCACAGCCACGGAGGCACTCCTCCCAAGCACAATGAGGAACTACAAGCAAGGTGGGGACTTTAAAAACAGCCTTTTGCCAATTGCTTTTCAATCCAGTGCAATGAGCCCAAGATATAAAAAACCCCACTCCACAGGCTTTTGTTCTGCGTTGTATTTTTATTACTGGCAAAGCCATTAAGCTTGAGGTTTTCTTATTTTATCTTTGCATTCAGTTTTCTGGGGTGGGTTTTTTCTTTCTTTTTGGGTAATCAAAATGGCAAGAGTTTATTATATGCTTTGAGGTTTCCTGCACACAAAAAAGAAGAGGAAAAAAAAAGGAGGCTGTGCTACTATTCCTGTCTCTAATTCATCCCTTTTGCTTGCTCTGCTGTGGGCAAGACTTTAAATCATAACCAGCAATTTTGTCTGCCTCCTAGTTACCAAAAATGACTGCTGCACCCAGTGGTGATTCAGAGGCTGGGAGCGACACACATGCACACACGTTTGGTACCAGCTGAACTAGCAGATGCCTGGCAGCTCTAGCTTTTGTTCATTAAAACATGAAAGAAGCCAGCCTCTAAAGTTTCCCTGATAAACTAGTGGAAAACCCACATGCACTTTCAAAGGGACTGAAGGAATACTATTTTTCAAGCCAAGAGGATGATACTGAAGCATTATACATCCTTGAGATAGGTTATCTGAAATGCGCTGTTCTTTATCAAAACGGATGTCTCCAAAGGCAAAAATCTAGGCACTTCTGTGAGAAATAGATCTGCCGGAATATCTGGTTATTTCTAAGACATGGAAAGGGAGAGAAACAACCTCCAGCATCAGTGTGTTTAAACACAACTCCAGCTCCAGACAGCCAGGATGTTCCTCAACCTCTTTGAAAGATCTCCCTCCAGTAAGGCAAGGCTCAGCATCCCTCTCAAACGCACTGGAAGCATCACCTAACACCACACACCATCCTCACACAGTATCTGCAGAAGAACACACTCATCTGCATCCCCAGAACAATAGAGAAATTAATGGAGATGACTGCAATTCATACAGCCTTGTCTGCAGCAGTGGAAAGGTCAAACAAATTAAGGCTCTGAATTCTGGGCAGAGATTTCAAGCTGGCTCTTGAACATTTGCAACACAAGGGAATAATTAGAAAACATCCATCAGCTCCATTTCCATTAGAAAGCCCATTTCAGTTAACGCGGTGATGAGCTGTCCTCTGCATAGCTAGATCTGCTGTCAGATTATGGTCAATTATCTCTCCTCAAGTATTTCATCCAGCAAACACAGACTTGACTTCCTTCAGCTCTCAGATCTCGGACACCCCGACCACACACAATACCCCTCGAAGAAAGAGCACAGCTACCCCACAGAGCCCCTGCAGACACCCACTGCAGCTCCTTGGGACATCAAGGAAGGGGAAATGGTCCCTATGTTAAATAAATCCCTAGGTGCTATTAAAAAGTAAAATCACAGGATTTCCACACTGAACAGACAGGACCCACTGCACCTCCCTCCTCTTGGTAACCATGCAGCATTACTTAAACACTCAGGCTTCTTTAACAAGGAAAACTCCTGCTGAGCCCATAGGGTGTTTTTAGACTGGGGGACAGAAGAAATACAGGGCACTACAGCTTAAGAAGCACATTTTACACGAGCTGTTCCATGTGCAAGCTTGCACACCCAGATGTTTCACTCCCCACGGAGCTGGCACTACCCTGCGTTTTAACAGATCAAACCAACCTGTCCCCTGTGGGATGCAGAAGGCTGCTCAGAAGAGATCTGCAATCTTGGTACTGGCTTGGGACTCCAGGTGTTTGCAACCCACAGCTGAGAAGGAGTCTGCCAGTTTCTGGAAAGCTGGGTTTGGATCCATGAACCCAAGCAATGTCCCCAGCTACACTGAGAGGAAGGTGCCTGGGAAGATTCAATGCAGGAGCCCCAGCAGCATGACTGAAAGGAGATAGAATTCCCTACCAGCCAGGTCCCTAGTGATCGTGAGCTCACAATGAACCAGCATCTGCTGCCATGCCCCTTACTCCCTCATGTACTAAACATGGTTTCCAGCTCAACAGACATAGAGATCAGCAGCAGAGTCCCACCCAGAGGACTGAGCAGCAGATAGGTCCAGATCTCCTGGGAATGGGCACTTCCATTCAGCATCATCCCTATGCTGAAAGAGTCATCCTTAAGCCCACTTACTCATTATCCTATTCCCTGGCACATGTTTTTTGGTGTAGCATGGCTGCCAAAGCTAATATTGATACCTGGCTATAATCCTTCTTATCCCCATGGAGGCTTTGGCAGATCTGCTGGTTGCAGAAGCAAAGTTTAGGGGTTAATGGGTGCTACATAAAAAGCATCCCTTTGGAAGTTTTAAAACGTGCCCTGGTCCAGTGGAAGGTGCCCCTGCCCATGGCAGGGGGTGGAACTGGGTGAGCTTCAAGATCCCTTCCAATCCAAACCATTCCATGAGTCTATGAAATGTTCTGACAATGCCTCCCACCATGTCCTTTCTGTGCCATCTGGTCTGTCCCAGCAGCCAGCGGTAGCGCTGCCTTGGTCCCACTTTGCATTTATGTCCCTTTTCCCCCCATTTCTTCCTTATTTCATGTAAAATGTTGCTCAGGGCTGGGTTAGCTGAAGCTCCATTACCTAGAAATGGCACCAAAGGAAAAAAAAACAACAGACTTTTCTGCCTTTGGAAATAAAAATGTTTTGACTGCCAAAGAAAAGAAAGAGTTACACCCATGTAAAGCTTTCACTTAGGAAGAATTAATAGGGCCAACTGTTTCTGGACAGACTGCCAGCTAACTACAGGAGAAACAATAAATAAATTAAGGAAATAAGAAGAGAGCAGCCCGAAGCCCTGTCCTCTCTGTATTAGACTCACTCTGGTCTCTTGCTTCTACTGGGTTCCTGTTGAGAGGGAAATCCTCCGTCACCTCTGTCTAGACTATCCACCTGATGTTTTACTGGAAGGAGAAGTGCTGAGATGCAGCTTTCAGGACCACAAGTCTTTCAAAGCAGACAAACAAGATGTATTAGATACACTTGGATTATGTTATATACGTGTCTCATCAACCCTAGTGAAATCCCCTGCTTTGCCATTTCCTTGCTGACCATCAATTCAAACATCCTTCAGAAAATGCCCCTTTAAAATAGTTAGGAGTTACATGTGCAATTCCAAGCATGACTTATTCCACATACTACAGGATTCCAGCTTGATCCCCCACACCTCACACAGAGCCAGTTAAGCTAAAGATCTGTCCAGAAGGACACGTAATCTTGTATCTAATCCCAGCTGAACAGAGCCATACTGACTATCCCAGCTGAACTCCAGCCTAGGTGAGCAGAGATTTTACTCCCCTGTTGTCCAAGTCCAGATTTCATTCCTGACTCTATGAATGCCTCTCCTTTAACTTCCCTGATAATCGTTAGCAATAATTGAGCAGTGACGATGCAGAAGACAGAAATAAGAGGTTAATCAGAAGGCAGTGATTTCCCCCCCCCTTTTATAAAAGTCCAATGCCAGTACTTATACCCATGAGCTGATCCTTTGACAACTGCCCAGCAAAAACATGTGGCAGGGGAAAAGAAACCTTGGAGAATCAGGGGGAGTTTGCGCTGAGCAGTTATGCTGAATGCGCATCACATCACCCTTGCTTTAGCCTGTGCTACGTAAAAGGATCTGCTTCAACATCTCTCCTTGTGTTGACCCACAGTTTCAACAGGGACACTCTGTTTTGCTGCCTTGACATAAGTGATTAATATTCCAACACAGCACTGGACAGGCTGTCAGAGGGGCTGACAGCAGCTCAACTTCAGTCCTCACTTCATGTACTTGCTTTCCTGTGTAACTGAGCATCCCTGCTCTCAGCATCACACAGGATTTCGCTGCTGCTCTCTCATCCTTCTGTGCTTTCTGCTGTTTGCCTACTCCCCAGAAAGAGAGCTAAGGGATTTTAACATGAACTAGATCAGCCTCTCAACTCTTTCTTCCAAAGTGGTGAGCTAACAAGGATTCTCTTTATCAGGCATAATTCTCTTCAGCAACACAAGCTGAAAGCAACGCATTAAAATGCATCACTTGCCACTAAAAGCTGACCAGAATTTTTCCATTTGAAAATAACAGAAAGATCCAGCTCCTGAGTACGTTTCCTTTCCTTCCTGTCTGATTTACAAGTTTCGCATTCTGAATAACCAGCATTCTGAGTAATCTGCCCACAGGCACAGCCCTGAAACTCTGCGCAAACTGGGACATCTCAACTATATTCAAAACTCCCAAGTGCTGCTCCAACTTGCTTATCAGCTGTCTGATGAAGAAGGCGGTGGAGACGATCAGTCTATGCGCTGGTGGCTCAATATCACACACTGTTGCTCAATTTCATCCCTTTTTTTCCCCCTGGTTTCCTTCAAAAAAAAGGCAAGCATCTGTTCCAGCAGACAGCTCCCGGATTTCCCTCCATGTGCGTCAGCGCGATGATGCACGCTTCTTCTCAATCTGGCGGCCATCCTTCAGACAGAAGGAAGTAAGACCGTGGTCATATCTAAGCTACTGAAAATCTTGGGACATGATGTGGAAAGGGAGCCAGGCAGACAGCTTTCCGTGCTTGCACTTCCTAAAAATGAATCACAAAAAGCCACGACACCGCATAGAATGGTTCAAGCCAACCAGCCAAAAATAAAGCCAAAGCAGAAGAGCGCTGCCAACGTTGCTCCACTGTGTCATTTCCCATCCAGGAAGGTCTCACAAGCATTTGTAGAGTCTTAAATTAAGCCATCAGTACCAAACTAGGTAGCATGCAGACATCCACTAACACTGTGGAGCAGTATAGTGACCCTCCAAGCTTTGCCGTCCTAGAGCCATTTTCTCCTTAGTGCCTTTGAAGAGCGTATATTCAAGCTCAGCTTCACCTTTAACTGATGCAGCATGTACCAACTGCACAACGATGCTGCATCCTCTTCCCTCCCCAGAAATATTCAGCCTGAAGGTCAGCTTCTCAGTTTCATATTGAAAACCCGAAACACAACCAAGAGCCCAAGACACAGCTGAGCCCACACTTCCTATGTACGGGAATTGGGCTTTTCAGCCCATGATGGCACAGCAAGCAGTGGAAATGCTACAATTTCCACATCTTTGCTGGAAGATCTCAAGAGCAGCAGTTAGTATCTGTTCTGGGCCCACCTCTTCCCACAGAGGATGACAAACTCATGCTGAAGTGAATGAAAACTCGTCATATCCTGTGAGGGAAGAATTAACCCATGAGCCAAAAGGGGAGAAGTGGCCGTTGGTCTGCCCTGACGAGGTGCAGCTGACCCAGGAAAGAAACCAGACCCCACATATCCTGACATACTCTGACATCAGCTGATAAACGATAAACCCTAAAGGAAACTATTCTGCCCCAAGCCATATTCTGACAAGGCAAACCCACATGCTCAGCAGACACTTTCTTTACTGTATGTGTTGTTGGTGTGCTGACAAATGTGCATGGGTGTTAACCTGACACACACGAGTTTCTGAGCAGTGTTAGTGCAGAGGGTCAAAGTACCAGTCACGAGACAGAGTATTTGCCAGGACTGCAGTGGAGTATCTATGCTGCACGTGAAATAAGATCTGTTTCATTTCCTCACCACCCCCTGCCTAACAATTCAACCCAGGCAACAACATCCTAAAGTTGCCCCATTGCAGGCAAGCCCAGAGAACATCTATTGCTTCAGTCCCTCGTGCACAGGCTCCTGCTTGACGTTCTTGCAAACCAGGATTAAAACATCCTCCCTTCCTACCTCCAGAAGGCTCACCACAATTTAGATTTTAACAAGATGCAACAGTAAACCCACCACAACCAGAGTCACATTAAATATTGGCCAAAGTTGTAGGCGATGAGGCCATGCAGTGACAACCCAGATGTTCCCCATCGTGCCTCCCTCCCACCTCCTCACGGCGTTAGTCACTCAGAAGACATCAGAACAAAGCCACATTCAGACTCGCCAGATCAGGTTTTGTTTGCTTCAAGACCACAGTGGTAGACAGCTGTTGCACATTTTACCCTGAAGTTTGAGCAAGCTCTTTGCAAGATTACAGAAGCTTTGATTATGAAGGACCTCTGGAGGACTCCAGCCCAACTTCCCTCTTGAAACAGGGCTACTGGCACAACTTTGAACCCCTTTATCATGTGGCCATTTTTCCTTGTACCATGAGGCACAAGCAAAGAGTCTGGTTCCATCATCATCACATCTGCCCTTCACACAGTTATAGGTGGCTGTGTGACAACTCCTTAGCTTCTTCACCAGAGGAAATGAGTCCAGCTTCCTCCTTCCTTGGAGGCCATGTGTGACGCATGGGTCCTGGCCAGCTTGGTGGCCTTCTGCTAAACCCGCTGCAGTTTCTCATGACCTTTTTGAGCTGAGGGGATAATATTTTAGATGCATCTCACCAGTGTCAAGCAGAGGGGGTGAGAACTTCTCCCATCCTACTGGCCAGACTTCTAATGCAGATAATAAACACTTTGCTTTATCTGTGACAATTGCACTCTGGGCTTGTTCTCAACCTAGTGCCCACCACAACCCCCAGGTCCTTCCCAGCCATCCCATTCCACATCCAGAACTTCACTGGTTCTTTTCCCCCTAAACCCCACAATACTTCTGTCATCTCAACTCTGAGCCAACTGAAGTTCCTACACTCCCTCTAAATAAAAGGAGAACAGTTTGCTTCAAAATACATTGTTGGTATGATCCCCCCTCTATTCTTCCTTGGCCTAAGAGGATCCCCCTAGACATATTAAACCCCCCAGTGATAGCCTATGACACCAGATGGAAGTGTTTCTCCCTTATCATCCACTTTCCCCATTTAAAAGGGGTAAATACACACACAGATCTATGCATAAAAATCTGGGTAATACAGCACTTCCCTGCCTTGAAGGTGTAGGTAACATTAGACAGCCATAAAAGATGCAGAATAACAAGACAATATCAACATGCGTGCCTTCCTCTGAAGCAGTGTTAATGCCTGCTTAAAACAAACTGTAAATGTATTCAATATGTTTAAAGCAGAAGGGTTACAAACAATTCAATTTGGAACATTTTGATTTCAGACTACAGACGAATCAGCCTTTGCATAACCGGAGAAAAAAGAAGGCAGTTTAATTCATAATGTTTTCATCCCCTGTAAATAGGCATTTAATCAACAGAAGACAAAACATGGCAATCATGGAAAACCACTTCAATGATCAGATTTGGCAAGCAAAGCCTTGGTGTTCCTTCCATTCTCCACTGCTTTAGGAAACTAAAAGAAAGAGGCACTGGACTTTGTTTGGGAACAGCTGTTCACCTTAAGGGGGATGTAAAGAACTGCTGTTCCACATCATGCCCTCTTCTGTACAGCTGCTGGAGGGCTTCACACACAACACACAGCCAGGACACTTTTGCTCTTGGAGGTACTTCATCTGCTGAGAAAGGAGGGGTGACCCCTCCCAAACTAAACCAGGGGATGTTCTACAAAGGGCTATCGAGGACAGCAGTAGAGCCTAGAGGCGCAGGCCCCCAAAACCAGGAGATCCCATAACTGGAAAGGCTGAGGAAGGGATGGAGATGGGGGAAACACCTCCCTTCACCACGCAGTATGTCCCTGTTTTGTCCTGCAGCTTTTCCTACACTCTTAAGAGGCTCATTTTCGAGTCGTACAGGCTGGTGACTGGAGGTCTGCAACCCCATAGCCCCAGCACACATCCTGCCTTCTACGGAGGGACACCATGCAGGGGAGGCTCAGGCCACATCCCGGTGTCAGCCCTGCACACCAGCCCCAGTGCAGGTACACCTCCCCCGGCAGTAAGCATGGTGCTGGATGTGTGCCCCAAAGGGACGTGCTGGTCTTAGAGCTCACCCCAGTGCCCCCAGGATGTCACCTCTGAGGGCTCCCATCACCAGGTCCAGGCACTCACCCCCTGTCTCACTGCAAGTGCTTTGTTCTCCTTTATGGCTGTTTAAAAGTTCTTTCTTTCCCTTTCTTTAAAAGGAGGAAGATGCTGACACTGCAAGTGACCACCCAGGCTTTCAAAGCACTGCAGGAGGCCAACAAGCAAACTCACCCATCAAGCTGCTTGTTACCCTGATGTGTCTTTACAAGAAAGGCAGTTCCCACAATCAGTCCTATTTACTGCAGGCTGTAATTCTGCCTGATGGCAGGAGGAGCTCCTTGGGTTGTGTATGAACTACTCTACTTGTGTATGAATGCTTTTGAGGCAACACTGAAAATGAATAAAGAGAGGTTTTAGGTCTCCCACAAGTGTTCAATGTCCATGTGCTAACTACACTTTTAATGGACTCATATGACACTTGTCAGTGCAAACACCCAGACTGATGGGGAAAAACTGTGCAATGATAAATGCAGTGACAGACCTGTAACTTTTAACATCTCTATTAGCCTCTATCTTGAGTCCAGAAGCCCCAAGAACAAGTGTAATTTTACTTGGCACCAACAGAGATGACTGAGCAAGACAACACATACAAGGAAGCCAAAGGTTTCAATCTCTTCTGAAAATCTCTGCCATAGTCAGCTAATGACAGGGAACATGTGGCTCGCAGCCATGTTGTGTGTTTTGGTTTATTATGCATAGCACAATACACACAGTAACAAGTGTGTGTCAAGATGTGGCCCGTTAAATGTGATGAAAACATTTACTGGGCCATTAGCAATGAAAAGGTTCCCTGTCCTTGTATTACACAGATAGAGGTTTACCGCATGCAGCCCAAGTTCGGATGCATTGCCCAACTTGCAGCCAACAGCCCCAAGTCTCAAATTCTTTACTAGCAAGCAACTTGGACTCCCTGTGAGCCATTTCAACTGCAGTTGGGTTCACACATCCAACAGGCAACCGCCGATTGCAGAAGGGTTGCAAAAGGGGGTTGCATTTTCCTGTGGTTTACCAAATAGTGAACTCCAGTCCAAAGGCCATTTAAGGAGCTTCAGTAACTGTAACAAAATGAGTTTGGGCAGGGAGGGAATGCTAGAAATCATCTAGTCCCACCATCCTGCTTGAGAAAAGCAGCTTAAGCAGACTGCACCCTGCCAACGCGTGTTCAGTGTGTCCAAGGATTGAGACTCTCAGCCCCCACTGGGCACCCACTTTCCTGTTTCTGACCACTCTCACAGTAACAAAGTTTTATCTTCTGTTTAAATGTGATTTCATGGATGCCAGTTTGGACCAACCAGTCAAGGCACGTGGCAAAACCCTGAGTCTGGCCAGATCCTCACCCACCCCATTGCGCTGGTGGCCTTTCCTAACAACTCAGTCACCTGAAAGGTCCTTGCCTTGGTGTGAGAGAAAATACAAAGCACAGATGAGATATGGATCAGAAAATCAGCCTGAAGTTGTAATCAGTGTAATTAAATGGGCATTGAACCACTGAAGGCAGAGCACGTGAGGAAGTAATACTCAAAACCAATACGTAATGACAGCGCTAGCACAGCAATTACTTTTTCAGACTCAAAAGGAAATGGCAAGGTAGCAAAGAGAGGAGCAGTCAAACCAAAGCTGGGGATGGCTCATTAAAAACCCTTTCAAACAACCTTAAAATTGCCTTAGTTTAAATTTGCATTCTCTCTCCCCAAGAAGATGAGTACAGCCTTCTGATCTCTGCAAGCACGACTAATTATGTTACTGTGATTACGAATGCAGGTCCCTCTGTCGCACCAGTAAGTAGGACACACACATGGTATGGCACTGTGCTGGCCCCTGCTGCAAAGGTGCTGGAGATCTAGAGAACAGCACAGCAGAGTTTCTTCCTTGAAGTATCTCAGGTTCTGGACACAAAGGAGTTAAAATCGTAAGCTGCTATGCCATAAGGGATGCTTGGCTCCTTCACCCAGAGAGCACCACACTGGCCAATATAGGAAAAGTAGAAGCAGCTCTCCCAGAGGTGAAACTGAACTGAGCATTCCCATTACCTGATTTCTAGCTGCATATATAACCAAATTAAAAGGGGAGGGGGAAATCAAGTTAATTTTACCAGAACCTGACCGGGAAGGGAAGCCAAACAACCTACCGCATCTCTCCTTTTCCCTTCAATAAAAGCTCCCTCTGTCAAAGCCTTAACATCTTGTAAGTGCATGCCAGCAAATCCATTTAAAGCTCAAACACAGAATTTGATTCTTCTGTGCCCACACAGCAGAAGAGATCACTCTTCCTTTGTCGTGCTGCAAGGGTTTGGGCTGAAAACTGGCAAGAACAAAATCTTAAAGCTGGGTCACTACTTCTCCTCCTGACCTTTTCATCCTGGTAGGGTCCCAGTAACAACCTTCAGTTTCAGTCCAAGGAGATTAGGGAGAGGTTCTGGAGCAACACAGTGAGAAAATGAGAAGTGTTACCTTTAGTAATTACCAAGAAATACTTTCATGGTGTTACCATAGGAATTAATCCTTATATTAATATTTAAAGCATGAACAAAGGAAAGACTCTGGAAGAAGTTATGGGGGGGAGCGTTAGCAGTTTGCCACTGCAATGCACCGACTGTAACTTCGGAATGGAAGACTGAGACCCCAAAGGAAATGGTGCTGTCTGGATGAGAGGGCAAGCTCAAAACCAGAATCACTTTCTTCCCCTACACATCTTCTCAAGTGAGTAGCAAAGCCTACCTAGACTTTCTCAAGTCTCCAGAACTGGCCTCCTGTCTATAGAGCTTTTTGGTAATGCACCCCAATGACACAGAGCACTCTTAAGCAAGGCATATAAATGATGAGGCAAGGAAATGTGAAGGAAAGAGTTCTTTCCAAGTCCTGCAGGGTTGTCCTGAGTAAAGACAAAGTTTGCACCATGCCAAGTCCTATAAAAGCAGGAAAGTGTTGGACCAGATTTTAAACTGTATCTCAAAGACAGCAGAAATATCAGACAACTCTTTCAGATACTGCTTCATAGGAAGCCTCAAGAGCAACCCCTCAAATGAAGTCGGGTAAAGCCTCAAGCAGCCACAGGAGCCAGACCTAAAGGCTGCAGCATGGATGATGAAACAGAGCTGAGTGTGCATGGAGGAAGAGCTGCAGCACCGCTGCAGAGGGCCGCATGCACATGGGTTTAGTCAGCTCTGTTTCACTCAGCTCTCTTCTAAACCAAGAGGCAGGCAAAAGCAAAGACAGGGAAGAGATCTTGCTTGCAGCAGCGTTATGTGAAGCTGACTGCTTCCAACTGAACAAAATCCTATGCGAGCGCTGTGACATGGCAAGTGCGCTGAAAATACAGGTCATGCAACCAGAATTAAGGGAGGGTCTAAAGTAAGTCTCTCTTTGAAACCCATCATTTCAAGACAGCTTGCAGATTAACATCACTCCATGCAGGCACTGTCATCTTCAGTCTCCTGTTCCCTGCCAGTTTTCCTCAGTCTTTTGGGGTGTTGTTTGGGATTCTTTTTGTTAAAGAAAACTGTACACTAAATGCTACATTTCTAAACATCGTACGTTTATTCCCTGCTCTTCCAGTCTGTTATAATGCTTCTCTAAATTCATTCTCAAACCATTTTAAACATTCGGAATACCTCCCATGTGGAGAAAGAGCATACAGCTCCTGCTCCCTTCACAGACAGCTCACAAGTGGGAAAAACCCCTTTCAACAGCCATTTAGATATTAAAGAACAGGCTGGGGGACAGAACACCTTATCTCCTTCAACCCACACCTGAAGGTGAATGCTGAGTTTTCCCTGGCATCTTTGAAACAACCTCAGTTCTGGAGTCTACGTGGTGGCTTTGAGATGTGAAAGCAGCTTGCTCAAAGAAACAAGTAAGATTTTTAGCTTTTATGGAGGTAAGTGCATTTAAATCAGGTACTGAGGTTAAAGTGAATGATCAAATGCTTCAGAGCCTCATGTTAAAGGATTCTGCAAAGAAGTTTTGGGGAGCATGCATAGGAAGAAGTAGATTAATAGCTAATAAGAAAGCTCTCCAGTTCCAATGTCCTAAAGCTGAGGTCCTGAGTACTGCTGCGGCAGCATAAAAACCAAGTCTCTTTTTCCACCCTTTCCCTGTTAGCAACAGCTATAAATGTCATCAACAGCACCAGCAGGAAACCTCCACAGAGGGTAGGATGTGAAGAAATAAGATGCTTGCTTGTTTTAGAAACCATTAAATTTGCCATTTCCACTGAACTCCTACAGTTGCTTCTTCCTGAGAAGTTCAGGGACTCAAAATGTAAAAGAGAAACTGCCTCTGCAGCAGAGGACAGAGGACGGGGCTGGCCATCAACTCTGGAGCCTTCCAGTCTGATGGGATCTTGATGGCCACTGTGGGCAGTGGAAGAGGCCAAATTCCTTTGGGTCAAGAGGTTCAGAAACTGAAGACTGAGCCCTCTGTCCTCACCAAAAAATGCAAGATGATTTCAGAGGAAAGGCCTCCCAGTCCAAAGGACCCTGCTCTCAAATTCCCATGACAAAATGAGTCTCAATGCCTTAGAGGAAGGAGCACCTTCTGAGAAATCTGCTGTTTTCAACCCTCAAACAGCTCTTCAGCACCACAGAATTCAGTCTACCCACTTTCCATTTTCCTCAGAGATACTGGATAAATTTTACAAAGCCCTTTACATTTCACTTGTCACAACAATGTTACTGGCTTCACAATCCTTACATTAGCACCTCGAGACTTACCTGCTATGTGAGAAGCAGAGGTCAAGAATATGATTTCTCAGCTAATACTAAAATCCCAATAGTCAAGAACCTGACCATTTCCCAATATCTGTGTGTTTGGAAGTAGGGGATGCCCTCCCCATCACAAGACCTCAGCAGAGCCCTTCATCCCACTGACAAAGGCAGAGCAGCCCCAGGCCTGGGGCAGGCTGGGCTCACATCCCTTGCACCATGTCCATGGTATCTGTGCTATTCATGTGTCTGTTCCAGAGGGATTATCAAGTCTGCTGGCAGCAAATGCTAATCAGGGCACAGCACCTCATAAAGCAGGCAAGTAACTGTGGCTACGTTACATTAGGGCTGCTGGCTACAAGCACATTTCAGTGCTTCCAAAGACAGGAACACGCAGCTATCTAGTGAAAAACAGAAGAGTTTGGTGGGTTCAGCAGACAACAGCACTAAATAAAGCAAAGATTTCTGCAGAAGCACAAAACAAGAGCTGCAGGTAAAACTAGACCATGGTGCAGCAGAGGCTCCAGAAACTGAAAAGCCCAGCTGCATTAGGCGAGAAAAGCAAAGCAAACATCTGCTGCAGGACCAGTGTTTAAATAGATGTAACCTAGACTTCAAAATGAGAGAAGCTTCCAATAAGTGCAACATTAAAGGCCTCTGTCTTGTCCATACTACTTTACCACCCACTTAAAAAAAGCCGGATAGCATTTCCAAATCCATCTTCATGATTTAAAGGCTGTTCAGGAGTGTTACGGAAACCTGCCTAATTCACCAAGACAGTTCTGACAAATCCAAGCCGCTGCGTTTAAATGTTTAGTGAGGAAACATTTTTCAGGAGATGTAATACCTTTTATTAGACCAACAGATACAAACAAGGAGCCTGAGGGGCTGGGAGGCCAAAGGCACTGACAAGCTTTCGGCATCTAAGTCCTTTTTTCCAGTCTGAAGAAGGGCAGTTGGCCTGAAAGCCTTCCTGCTCAGACTAAATAATACAGAAAGAAGTCAGAAAACTTGGCTCCTCCTCTAAACCTCAGTGCATTTGTACCCTTAAACTGTCAAGTCTTCAACATTACTTCATTAAATGATGAATACACCTCTGGATGGTGTATTTAAATACAGCAATACTTTCTTTATACAATGAGAAAACTTACATCCACGTATGGGAAGTGTACTACGTCATCTCTCACCAACCTCTGCTTTCCTGCCTCACCACAATTGTCAGCCTTAATGTCCTCGCCAGCACATACCAGACTAGATGAGTCCCAAGCCCAAGTTAAGCAGCCAGTGAACACCAAGAAGATGCATATTCCTCCATACTTTGCCTTTGAAAGCTTCACAGAAAGAGCCTGGTTTCGTTGCTTTGTAGCTGGGCTGGGGGGAAGCAGAGCTTTGCAAAAGCTCGTCCCCACATGCATGACGTACTGGAACATGCCACTAACCCCAAAGAGGATGAAAGAGGGAATGCACAGAAAGTCATTCTGGAGTTGCGTTGGGAGAAACATGACCTGGGTGTAACATACCCCTGGAATTTCCTTGCTGCACCTGAGGACTGCAGTGTGTGGGAGCAGAGTCTTTCCTATGGGAGAATGCCGCAGGACCACAAGATGTGCTCAAGGCATGGAACATCTCAGCTGGCCACCTGGCTTTCTGAAGGAGCCATTCTGTACCCACTGCACAGCCGTTTAGAGGAGATGGTTGTCTGATCACTGGAGATGTTTGAATTGCTGTAATCTAATCACCACCAAGGACAGCTAGCGGCTGCTTTATGAGCTGTACCAGGATATTGCTACATACGAGAAGCTTGCAAGGATCTTGAAAAGTCACTTTTAATGGTTGGGTATGTTCTGGGAGGGCTTCACATTATCGTTACCAGCACTAAAGACTTGCTCTACTGGCAGAAATACAGATACACCCTCCTAGCCCTCTACTCCTGGAATATCGTCATCTTCCATAAGGCAAGTAAAGGATGGTACCGCCACAGAAACATAGAATCCTAAAATGGTTTGGGTTGGAAAGGACCTTAAAGCTCATCCAGTTCCAACCCCCTGCCACAGGCAGGGACACCTTCCACTAG
>WYDI02040343.1:0-26051 GCA_009867235.2 Psittacus erithacus
TGAAAGTTAGAAACACAGTGCTGCACCAGCCACTAAGAAGGAGAAAAAATGACTGCTACTGCTGAACCCAGGACAGTGATGAAGAGAGAAGCCATGTTCTGTGCCTGAGTTGGATAGAGACTATCCAACCAGGAAGCTGTTTTGCACTTACTGTTTTCCTTGATGCTTTAGGGAGGATTGTGCTTGCAACACAAGGCTTCATCTGTGTGCTTGCCTCAGTGCATAGGTTGCTCTACCAAAGAAGGACCCAGAATAAACTCTTGGTTTCTAATGTCTTTGGCTACTTCAGCAACAACCTTAATATCTATAATGCTTCTTACATCCTGGTGTCCTCCTTCCTGCTCCTTTGCTCCAAGGATTTCTATGTGGCCATCCTATACGTGGCAAAGTGGGACTTAAACAAAAATTAAATACACTGTTCATATGTGGCAAGCTCCTTAAAGTTACCTCTACCTGTGGCAGTGGTAATCCTGCACATGTATAATTATGTCATACTTATAAAAAATACTAATATTAAAGAATACAAAGTATATTTAATAGTATATATAAAGTATCTATATATGTATTTTAAATGATTCAATTTACTCAGAGAACTGTCAGTTTTCAGGCAAGCAATGGTTCAAGGGTTTCCTACCAATAGATTGGCAACAGGCATTTCTGAGTGTTCAGGGTGCCAAGATGGCCAGTACAGATGAGCTGCACTTTGATGCCTAAACCACTTACACAATAACAGTAGTACACTTCCAGGTCTCCATGACCACCATATGCCCTGACTTTACCCAGAGATCTCATTTAGTCTCTAATATGCGTCTAGATGATTCTTCTCAATTCCTATGATTATCACCTCTGCTTTCCTTATCCTCTTACTCAGGTTGCCAAAGAGCATTATTGGTTTTATATGTGTTCAGCAGTCTAATTCAGCCTGACTTTTAGCTGTTCCCTGCTCTTCCTTATACTTCACCTTTCAGCATTATTTCTAATGCATCATTTATCCTTTTCCTTTATAGGCTGCCTGCTTATACCTCTTATCCTTTGAAGTTACTCATCAGATGAGGCTAGAACCCTTACCTACAAATATATTTTTTCATCTGGGATTTGATTTCCAAATAATCTATATACTTTGCCTCAAAGAAATCAGTCCCATGCTGTAAGATCAAGACCCTGAGAAGAGTGATCTATACAATACTGTATATAGCGGTTATAGATATATAGGTGTTATATGTAGGTGTTAGCTATACAAGGACTCTGATAAACATTATAAGCCTGCCATTTCCATCTTGATATGACTCAAGAAAAGTTTTGTAAGCTTCCTTATTGACACAGGGGAGAAGATGTCAGTAATTACAAATAAAACAACAAACAATCTAAATATAAAGCCGGTCGCTGTGAAGTGAAAGATACAGGAATTGATGGAATTATAAATGAATACCCCATTGTAAAAGTTTCCTTATGGCTGCCTGGTAAGCAGTAACTAACTCATGTTGTTGGTTGGTGCTGCTAAAACCAACGTCCTAGGTTTTGACCTGCTATATAGCAGGACGTGGAAACTCCCTGACAAAACACTTTGGAGTTTTGCTGGAAAAAGGAGTGGAGTATGGTCCTATATAGATGCTAATTACAGCTGGGCAATGGACCCAGATAGACCAGAGCCTATTAAATTATCAGAAATGTCTATACTTCCACCATCCTGTAAGGTCACTGATGTGAGACAATACCACTTACAGGCTTCCACACATTCAGGAACTGGCAGAGAGGTAACTGATTTGGAGAAGAGAGATATTATTACCCGCGTGCATTCTCTGTATAATCCCCCTGTCTGCCTAGCGGCAAAAACAAGAATGCAGTAGCAACTTAAATCTGGGAGGCATCTTTGATTGTCCAATGTAATCTATTGATGCTAAAGTTTCCTGGCTCTGTTCCACCCTTGCACAATTACCCATACGGCACCTGACTGGTGCCTGACCAAGGCTTTCATTTACATATCAAGAATACACCAAAGTGAGAAAGCAGCTGCCCCCCACACCACCTGTGATGGCAGCAACCGGTAACTTGTCTACAGTCTCACCTCCACTTCTCTCAAAGTATAAATTGGGCATTTGAACTCCTCCACAACAGAGGATGAGAATACAACCCTACTTGTCAGACAAGTTAATGGGCTTGCTCTGATCTCCTCCCCAAAGCAGGGATGTCTCTTTGGTAAGATTTATGCCTCCAACTACATTGGATGATACCCAGGTGGAACTAAGCTTAATGAATTACCAGTTGGTTTATTCTAGATAAGATCAATTAATTGTTGCCTAGCTTTAGATTTTAACACTAATACAGTAAGTGAATTTATCAACAGCAATTCTGAATCTGTATCCCTGTTGCTTTAATAAATCACATTATTTGTGAATCTGTAATTGTGAAAGTTCTGATTGAACATGGCCAGACATATAATGGCAAACTGATTACAATCAGAAATTAAGCCTAGCCCTTCTGATCCATTAGCTATATGTAAGCAGACATTATTATCTTATTTATACATACCACCTTGCAAACCAGCTAGCTTCTAACGCAATTTCCTCAAAATCAAGTCCAGTTTTTGAGGGCTGCAATGCTCCAGTCCAGTTAGTGTGAAAAAAACCTTGGTCATTCTATTAATTTGTTTAATTTTGCAATGTGATAATATCTATCCTTCCTTCAATTTCCTCTGTTTGTTTTAAAAGGTTTTTTTTCTCTTCTGTAAGGCTGTCTTACATGATTATGTGCTTATCCATGAGTTAGAAAGGAGATATTGTACTTTTGCTACACGAACAGAAGTTCCATTGATTAACCATGACAAGTGTTTTGCAGGGCTTTCTCTAACCCTGTCTTTTCACAGGAATATAGTTGAGTAAAAAGAATTAGCTCAGGAGGAGATTACAAGAAAAAAGTTACAGACTAAAAAAGAGAGGAAACCATTAATACTTTTCCCACTGAACAGATGGACATGTAGGAGTTAAAACACTTGTCTTTCCATTTTCTCACAGATGCCGTAATAAAAAGCACGATAAATTGAAGAGTAAAGGGAAGAAAGTAGTTGATATTTAATCCATTGTCACCAAATCATCTTTTAAAAGAAAATAAAATATCTTTCCTAGTGGAAATAATCTGAAAAAAAAGATAGTGAAATGCTATTAGCTATTCTGTCCTTGATCATTAGCTATAAATACATGCAAAGCAGGGAGATAAAGATGTAATGAATATGTGGTAAATAAAGTTTTAGTAATTACTTCTTCAAATTGATTTTTTATAACTCATTTATTCTATAAGATCAGATCTTGTAAGATCTTTAAAACTGCCAAATGTTAAACAATGTCTATTACATTTTTCTAAGCAAGAGTTGATGCATAGGAAATTAATCTGTTTTCTCTACCAGAGTCCTTGGCTTTCACCTATTTCTATGTTAATGCCCTGGGCAGTTGTATTATATCCTGAAAGACCATTTCTGCCTACATCTATCGAACTGACAGTAACAATAACTCATTCCCACAGGTTATAGGTTTAATGGATTATTCATTTGTCTTATGTCTGGAAAACAAGAAGTAAGAAAAAGTTCCTTGACCATGGGATCTGGACTTTAGAAATAAGATGCCTGTGTTACTTACCTTACCTGATGAAAGAGAAAAATAAAGTTGAATCTGTTGATCAGATCTGTAATGGGCTCTGCTTGGACCTATATTCTTCCTGCTGTTTCAAGAATCTTTTTTTTTTCCATGCAAGAGGATATACACTTTCGATAAATTGTGGATTTTCTCCTTGGAGCTCTTCCTAGATTAATGCCTTCATTCAATGAATAGAAACAAAAACACAAATCCACAGGCACTTGCAATTATTTGAATTTCTCAGTTCAGATGCGTAGCAGGGTGAGTTGGTTTGGGACCATGTGCACATATTGGTGAATACTAGTTTTTTTCATTGCATTAAACAATGTCTAAGAAGAGGTACAGAAGATTGGTTCTGGACACTGGTCCACATTTAAGTAGAGTAGAAAAGATCTCGTCAAAATTGTGAGGTGGATTCTCACAGAACAGGTCTTGCGTCTTGTTTGTGCACCTTAATTTAGGCTATTAACATAATTGGACAAAACATAATCAGGTGTTCTTACAAATAGGGACTATAACATCTCTTCCTTACCTCCATCACCTCCAGCCCCCCCTTCCTAAATTCCGTCACCTCCAGCTTCAAGCCACACAGTGTTTAATTATTGTCCTGTGACCAGATTGTCATCTGGTGAACGGATCTAACCCTTAACTCCACAATACTAACTGAGAACTTGCTTTGCCTTTACAGATTCCTTGCTGAAGAAGCTTCAAGTAACATTCTCCTAATTCCTCCTAGACACTCTGCCAACGGAAACACTTGAGAGCTGATTGTGATCTAGTTTACCCTATTTTTACAGTGAAATGACTTACAGGGATTCAGTAAGCTGCATGACAGCTGGAACCACTCTTTGATCTTGCAGCTTTTCCCAAGACAGCTGGTGTTTCTCTGACAGCAGTTACAAAATCAAGCTGTCCAGATTATTAGTGATGCCATGAATCAGGGGTGTGCTGCAGTTAATAAGTAAGGCTCATTACTTGATTTAAACATTTAAGGGTTCTCTTAGCAGAGATCAACCCATTCTTAAACCTGGAGACAGATCCTGAGGTGGGAAGTGAGGTAAAATAAATAACTTTGACGATAATTTACTTACAACTAAGAAGGAATATTGTCTAGCACTATGTCATCAAGCACCTATCAGTGTGTGTACATACATAGGTACTTACCTAGACATAGATATCCATTCCTGCAAGTGGTTTGCTATAAGCAGGATCAAGTTTACAGCTTCCCAGGAAGCTGAAATTGAGGGTCTTTTTTAAAATAAAGGCATTCCTATGCCTCCATTGTGTCAGCCTCTCCCCACAATCTATTTTCATCAAATCCAGTGTGTTTCTCATGGGTGCCACAATTATAATTTTACTCTGTTTTGTCAACAGTAGCCACCCCAAACTAGAGTTGCACTCTGATATGTAAATTCCCTTCCTTCTTGACTATCTGCTGACCTTCCCCTGTGGAAACATCCCCTTTGGATTGCTGAAGAATGAAGAACTCTAAGATAATGGGTCAGCCTACTCATGTCAGTAAGAAATAACAGTTGTTGATACAGAAACAGGGCTTATTTCCGAACTCTTTATTATACTTGAAGCCCCATGGTTTCCAACTGCACCTCAGCAAACTCACTTCAAGAAGTTCATTAGCTGAAGCCAAATCATGTATCTTGTTACAGCACAGACATAT
Source organism: Psittacus erithacus (assembly GCA_009867235.2). NCBI lineage: Eukaryota > Metazoa > Chordata > Aves > Psittaciformes > Psittacidae > Psittacus > Psittacus erithacus. Next base: position 5,302 of record WYDI02040343.1, read on the forward strand.
TTCAAAGACATTTCACTTTGAAGGACATGATGAAAGAAGAGTCAAAGGAAACTGAATCCATCATCAAATACACTTAGAGTCCCTTTTTTAAAAACCTCACCTCTTACGTGCTATACATTATTTAAGAGAAATCTGCTGATTTTGTTCTCACTCAATTTCTTTTCCTCTACTTTAAGAGTATTTAATTCATCTCCTTTTTTGTTTGACAAAGACACTGCAAATTCAGCTTGTCTTCCTTAAAATGTGGTAGAACTCTTGCTACATTGCTCCATAGCAGACCCCCACTCTCAGAAGTTGTGTTGCAATGCAGACAGAAGCATATCGCTGAATTTGCATCATTGTCACACTGATGAACAACATCTTCATTATTGTTCCTTATCACACTGAGGAACAACAATGAAAAATAAGAAAAATTACTTTTACCTCCATTTTAGTAGGGGGTGGAAAGGAGACTGAACCCAGATTTCACACAAAGAAAATAGCTTTTTGCTATTTGTATGTAGGCTCATTCTTCAAATGTGTTCAGTAAAACTTCACATTAAGAAACAGAAGTCATGTTAGATGACACTGGATGGTTTTGAAACAAGAATGTTACCAGTAATTCCAACACCTTATTCTCACTTGGGCTGATTGAAAAAAAAAAGCTGTTTCTGATATAACTGTGTTTACACAGTCTATTTGGCAGGTAGCATTCATGCATGATTTCCATGCTACTTCCTGCTTTCTTCATACAATTCTAACACAGAAGCAAATCTCTTCTTCCTTCCTGGCGCAGCACTCCAGAAAGGGAATTTAAAGATCATATTGTAACTTCTAGAATCACTTCTGTCTGCAAAATGCCTGTGCTTCATATAAGGCACACTTTAAGACACTGTACCAAAAAGTGAAGGTGCTTTCCAGAGGCCTCCACGACTAAAGACTGTGCAATTGGAACTCACAGGTGACTCCACAGGACAGAAAAGCAATTGACTTCCCATAGCTGTTCCTGGACTGGCAAGTTGTGTGTCCATCAGGAGAAATGGATTTCGTGTCAGGGTGGGATGGAAATTCTTTCAATGCATTTTGCTCCTGGCTATCAGTCAGATGTGTAATCAGCTGTGAGTAACTGCAAGTCTTTCTCCATCAAAGGCCTGAGGGGACTAGTAAGAAAAAAAGCTATTTGCTGAAATGCATGATGAAATGAGAATCCAGCAGCTCTCTCTGCTGTCATCCCCTGGCACTAATTCATACACTAGTCCTTGCCTTATGAAAAGAGGCAAGCTTTTCACTTCAGTAAGTGAAGAAGAGATTCTTTCACACAAAAGGAGTGCATACGTGTTCATATGAGGGGTGGGGATGAATTTCCCCAGGGAATGCTATGAAGGCCTGAGCAAAAATCACAGTGGCTGTGGAGTGGAAACAGCTTTCTGTAGATGGCTGTCAAGGCAATAAACTAGGAAAACACTGACACTTTTTCCCTGCTGTTTGTACATCAGCAGGGGGGATTTAGTTTGGTAGTGAATAACAATGTTTTCTTCTGATTTAGGGGCTGACCTAGTTGAGCTCAAGTATAGACACCCCAACACACAGGTGCACTCTTTGACCCCCACCCTGCTGCATCCTGCTTATTATTGTTCTTTAATTATAAACATTATAAAAATTATAAAAAAAATAAAAGCAGCAGCTGCTTTTCAGTGATGCTGTATGGAAATCATGCTCTCAATGACCTTGAGTGGGTTGAAGTTTTCCTTGGAGTTCATATATGTCAGAATTAATTTTTTCTTTAAACCTCAACCTTAGAGACTGGGCCAGAGGAAGGAATTTAGTGATTTTGCTTGCAGTTTTTCTCAGAGGAGCTGTAACATCTATGTGTTTTCAAGTATATACTTATAATCAGCAAGGGGCAGAAGGGAAGGCTGTGGTGGATACAGGGCCTCTTTCTCCACCAGACTGGTATTCTACCTGGATTAATCGTTTGTTCATTTAAAACTTAGAATGTCCTTGCATTCCACAGAGCTCTTAGATGCCTCTGGGTACTAAGACAGTGTTTTTTTCAGTTTAGTGCACTGTGACATGTCTAAGTCCTGCATGCACACATCTTTCTTAAAAAGATGCTTCTTTTCTTGGATCCCGGTATTCACAATCAGTTATCTTATTTCCAGGACAACTGAGCACATGGTAGCTGCTCTTATTTTTGTGATAGAAGTACCGTAACATCTTCTTCACTTTTTTCATAGGTACTCAAGCTTTATACCTCCTGCCTTCACTGAATTTGTGTCTGGTGACAGGAAGATGATCTCAGCTAAATAACACTTGACCTTCTGAGAGTATGATATGCCACTTGGAAAGGGTTAACAAGCGATTAACAGATGTTTTAATAGAAGGCATATCAATTATTAAAAATCAACAGCTCAATCAGTTATCTGTGACTGTGGTCATTCCTAACACCATCTGCCACTGTGCTGAAACAGAGCTCATACCCATCCGTCACACACTTAAAGCAACCATTAATAATTAACTTGTCCTTCATAAACTATTGACAAAGTGACAGTTGCAAGTTATCCATTTTTGCTTCTGTTTCTTCAAAAACTGCATTTTGCTTTGCAGACAAAACACATTCCACAGTTGTGCTCAATAGGGTGACAAAGGCCTTTTCGCTATTGCTACATTCACAGTTAATCTCCTCAAATATTTCAGTATGTAGCTATCTGAGAACCTGCTCTGTTGCCATATGACTCCAAGCCTTTGATTTTTGCTTTCATGGGAGTATTACTTATCTTTATAATAAGCCTCCAGGAACACAAACAAGAAAGAAAGAGCCTTTTCTTGCTCAGAAGCAGATTTTTCAGCAGCCGTTTCAGAAGCTGCTTTTCTCCTATATGTGTAATCAATATCTCTGCAGGTGCTGCTGTGACCATACAGCCAAGCTAAGCTGTGCCCAGGATTGTTGTTTGTGTGGCTCAGTCATTAGCTTGGCAGTCTTTTGACACATGCAAGTGAGCCCTCTCCTGAACATGGTCTGTGAGCTACCATGGACCACGGAGTGAAGTCAGCCTGCAGCAAATCTGTTTGGAGAGAAATTTTGTTAGCACAGACAAGGCCATTCTGTGTCAGTTGTCCTTAAGACCATGCACTTCCTTAGCACATGTAATTTAGTGATGTAGTCATCATCTAAATTCCTAAATTTTTTCTGCATGTATTCTAGCCACATAGACCCACAGTTTTTAGTGCAGTAAAAACTGCCTGGACACATGCAAGTACGTGTTTTTTATTGCAAGTCAGACTGGTTATGACCCTATGTGATTCCATGTTTGAATCAAACTGTGTCCCTTAGCCAGTACTGTGGTCTGAAGGGGGATGATAAGGTGAGGACAGAATTCGTTTCACAAGGTAAGGGTTTTGCATCTGAGACAGTTCTTCACCTCCCTTCTTAAACAATTCAGAAAAACTGTCAATTCTGTGCTCCAACTGCAGAAATTTCATCACAATCAGATGATCTCATACTAGAAGTGTTCTGATCTATGCACAGACTTGGAAGGGAAGTAGATATTTCTACACTGCGGATGTCTCAGATTGAAAAAGAGGAATCTACCATGCAGTAGCCTCTGAGAAGGTTGTTCTGTACTGACATGGGCTGGTTTTAATTAGTCAGTTCAAGTACCAGAACTAGCATAACTGAAAGGGGAAAAGTTGAAAGACTTAGATTGTTCAGGCTGGACATCAGGAAAGCTTCTTTCCCATGAGGGTGGAGCAGGTTACCAGAAAGATGGAGACTATATCTGTCAGTGTGGTTTTCAGACATCATTTAGGCAAACCCACAGCTGCCCTGATCTGGTGGTGGCAATATGCCATCTCTGCAGTGATACCTTGACTGTGAGACTCTATTCCTATTTTCATTCTCACATGGGTGTCCTTTTCCTTGTTTCCCAGGTCCTTATTCTGCAATGCAATAACCAGCTTATGACCAGTGAGGTAACTTGGATGACCCCAGTGATTCTACAGGTCAGGGGATCTCCCCTTGCTTTCCCTTACTACAGCAGTAAGTGCCCAAGTAACAGACAGCCAAGCACACAAGATATATTTTTGTACCACTGCTTTTCCTCTTGTTCTCTTCTGTGTTGGTCAAATTTTGCCTTCAGAGACACTAAATTTGACTTACTGTGAAAAAATAAAAAATGATGTTTCACACCATCTATTTTTTGTTTGCTTTCCCCTTTAGAGCAGAATCAGAGCCATCCTTGATACTATCTAAGAGAATGCCAGTGTAATGGATGGGAGTGAGATGTGATTGAACTGTATGAGATTTCTCTACAGCTAAAGAAAAAGAGGAAAGGGCTAATAGTAAAAGTGGAAGCCTTTCTGACTACTTTTTACATTATGGATCTTTTAATTTTTTTATGGTTTGCTTTCTTTTTTTTTAAGTCTTCTTTATGCTACTGTATATAAGACCTAAAAATACTTCTTTAAAGGCTGTTCCCATGGAAGTACCTTGACATAACACCCTGGTCACAGTGCACTATCTAATGACAAAAGAAAGAAAACGGTTCTGCTTGCATCTCACCTGGAATCTTTTCTGTTCCTCTCCCTGCATTTGCAACTCACTATTAACCAGACCTTTTCTCTTGCACAGAAACGGAGAATCTGTATAGTCAGGGAAGAGGGAAGCAGTCAAAGCATGGGAGTCACACGTTTCAGCCCTCTGTGTGACAGGATGGAAGTGGCTGGCACTGCAACAGATAGAAGGAGCCTGGGGGGATTGTTTTAGTTTAATCCTCTCTTGCGTTAGCAGAAAGGTACACATAATAAAACATGTCCTGTTCCTTTCTCTTGGACAGTGCATTAGTAAGAAGCCCCTCACTGTGTACTGCAATTACATTGGAATGGATACCAAGTTGTAGGGTGGGACGAAATCAGACAGGAAGAGCTTTCAGGCTTAACTTGTATTAGTGTTCACCAAATGAACACTACTCAGACCCAAGCACACCTGGGTCCAAATTTAGTGATCCCTCAGAAGAGAAAATCTGGTTATTCGGCAATGCAGGCATCCCCAGTGAAAATTTTGCTTACTGAAACAACCCAGCGTCAATGTTCTGATATTCAAAAGCCAGAAAGACTTCAGCAGTGATGGGGGGCAAATTGGTAGGAATTTGCAAAGAATTATAGATGGCCAATAAATATCATTACCAGCACTAGAGACTATATTAGGTCGCAATTTGCGCAGCCTACTACTCTCTTCAAAAAAGGTGGACACACATATATCAGGTTACCCATAGTAATGCATTTAACAAAAACAAAGAAAGAATATCTCTTGATAATGCAACAAAAGAGACCTGATCACATGCAAGGAGGTAGAGGGCCTGAAGAATGCAAAGAAAGTGTAGCAGTATTCCTTCTCTATTACCTGTCAGCACCTGCTGCTTAATTAAATCAATGTTCTCTGGTATACAGGAGGATAAATTTCAAGTACAAGCTGCTCAAAATGGAATTACAGTCTGAGCTGCAGAATTAATTTACTCTGTCTTTATGGGGCATATTAGTGCTCTTAAATTGGTATGAAATGATAAGGAGCCTATCATGAGCTCTTTCCACTTTAATCAGTGCTAGGTATTTAAGCAAGAAAACATGAAATGGGAATTTTTATCTGCCATTAATACAGGTGCCCTCATCATTATCTAGAGAGAGTGGAATTACATGTATTTTAATTATGGTTTGAAAGATCAAACAAAGCAGCAGGGCCTTATTCTGAAGCACAGCTGAACACCCACAGCCACCAGTTAATGACAAAGGATAAACCAACCCAGTGTCTAACAGAGACTGCTGAAGATGAGGCCACACAGGTACCTCCTTCCCACAGCTAGAAGTCAGGCTCTTAAGGACTTCCCAAACCAGGCACTGACTCAAGTGTCTCAGTGTAACTGCCATCAAGACCTCATGAACATGAACCTGTTACAGCCAGCAAGAGGCTGAGTAGGCACATTTGTTAGATTTCCACTTGTAATTTTGTCTCAAAACTCATAGCCTGCTTCTCTCTGCCTGTCAAGATTGCTGGAGAGCTCAATGGTAGCTCCCACATTTACCCATACGGAAATAAGCTCAAGCTTCCATCTTGGGTGAGATGCAGTGTAGAGTAAGATGTTATCCCTAAGAAGAGACTAGAAGTCAAACAGGACAACAGAGAAAAAGGGAGCAGCAGATTTAGTAAAGCAGGATGTAAATTGCCTAGCTCAATGTCCAAGCTACTAACGGCACATCTTCAGTGGCAAATCAGAAATAGGTGGGGACAGGAAAAGTTCTTTCAGCTCTGTTCTTGACACATCAGGCTACGTTGTCATTGGCAAGAATCAAAACTGGCTACTAGAGTGATAAAGGGTGTGGAGCATTTCTCATATGAGGAAAGGCTGGGGGAGCTGGACCTGTCCAGCCTAAAGAAGAGAAGACTCAGGGGTATCTGATAAGTGTGTATAAGTATCTGTAGGAAGGATTGTCAGGAGAATTGGGCCAGAGAAGTTGCAATTGTTGCCTGAATTTTGCATAGCGGCTTTTAATCATGACGATGAAATGAAAGTGTGCTGTAGTTTATTATTTATATTTTATTTTATTTTTTAAGCTTATGGAAAGGAAACAGAATCCAGGTTGAGAGACAAGTTTGTGGTGATAAGGCAGGTCCAACATAGAGCCAGCATGTGAGTCCACAGCTCAAGGTCCAGAACAGAGTCCATGCACGCATCGTTCCTAGCAAAGATTCACTCAGGCTTTGAACTATAAGCTCATATCACCCTTCTTCAAGCTCTGTTTAGAGGCTCTTATAGCTCCAGCTCCTGCTACCCATGCACACTACAAAAACTCGGCGACCTTGCTAAGTTCTTGTCTTTTCACCACAGGCACTACACAGTGCTCTAGTTCTACCACGGTCACTTGACTAGTTCAATTAACTTCCTATAGGCACAGTTTGTAGAAGAAAGCTAAATATAAGCTACCTGTAGAGCTTGAAGGTAACCAGTATTCAAAAGGAGTTTGGGATCACATCACGAAATATATCATGGGCCAAACAGTCTCCTGGCATTCAGTTAAGGAATAAAGGCACATTTGTATAGAAAAATGTGGAGCTAAACTTTCAGACAAAAATAACTACAACTCTTTGCCCTCTGGAATGCCCTATACATTTGAGGTGTCCAACTGATGTTTATGGCTTTGGGCTGAAGAGCAGTTAACTTCAATTTATTTGCTGTTCCAAGGATATTTGGAGCATGATGAGGTTCACTTCACCTGATCTCTGAGTGGCTGAAATTCTTCACTCATTCTGACATTAACTTACTACAGCCTAAGGAGATAATTGTTGGTGTCTCCATATTTCCAGCTAAGATCCATTTATGACCATTGTATCATATTTTTTCATAACTCAGATATTCATAATTAGGATCACTTGCAGAATACACTCTAAGCAAGTTACAATATTGACTTGAAGAGCTTACATGCTTCATTTACTGTGCATAATGTTTTCTGTCACACATAAATAACAGATGCATTCCTGAAATCAATTTAAATGCAAACATATACAGTGCCTTTTACATTCTGCCAAATTTCTCACTCACCTTCTAATTTTATCCTTCATTGAAGCCCCTGTGCGGAAAAGTATGAATAACACCTTTGTTTATTGATAGATACAGAATTGAGGCATATTTCCCTGAAGAAGATTTATGACCCTTGAGCCCATTACATTTGGATTGCAGATAGCAGATTAGTTTGGGATTTGTCTCATTCAGAAAGTATTGACAAAGGTGATTCATCTCAATAATTTCACTAAAGGAAACAACTTAGCAATGTTTCATGCCTCAAGCAGGTGCTCAGTTTCCATCCATTAAGAAAGTCATATGAATGAAGACACCACAATAAATGTAAGCATTCTTATTTATTCAGGATGAGAGAAAAATGTACATGTCAGAGACATTTATTGATTTGTTTACTAGTGGAGTTGGAACTTTTCTGGGATAAAGCCTTTCAAGCTGTTAAAACTCATTAATCGGTCAGACATCAGACCTTTAAGTCTCTGTGTTACTCCTTATAGTCCTAAGAGGACTTGATTATGACCTCTAACAGAGAGGAAGGTGGAAATTCAGTAGTCACGAGCTGAAACTGTCAAAAGGGGAGTCTGCATTTGGTGATTAAATTGATGCTCCCGAGTATTGGACCCAGGATACAGAACTGGAGGAACTCCAACACAAAAGAGTGGAGACGTGCCAGGCAAATAAACGCCTCTAAAATTCAAATCTCTTGTCTAAGTGCCTGTTTAGTAAGGTAGCAAAACCCTCACTTTTGGTCTTCAGAATTGAGCACATCCCAATCCAAGTGCTTATTCTGTCTCACCAGTCATGAACAGCAAGCATGGAATGGAGGCAAATGAGCTAAAATGAATGCCTAAGAAAGGTCAGATGACATCTGAAGAGGCTCATAGAAGGTATCAGTAGTGATTGATACTGCAAAGGCGGTGTTAGATGTGTATGTGTATCTGTAACTGTCATCTTACTGCAGTTTATGCTAGTAGTCAGTGCTGTGAGAATGTCTCCATGTTGTGACGTTTTGCTCATTATCTTTAAGTATTCATTACATCATACCCTAAAATCATAATCTTCATCACAGCAAAAAAATCCTTATTCAAGCAGGTATTCTGTGAAAGGCAACTTGGAATGCAACTGGCAGAACAGAGTGATCATATAGTCAGAATGGTCCTCAGTAGACAAAAAGGAGCTCATAATAAATGATGACTGCTAGCATCCAGCATAATTTGTGACTGCCTCCTCTTTCCAGGTAGTGTCTGAAACAGCTATAATCACAGTGGGGGGCAAAACAGGCAGAGAAATGTTGGGTACATCCATTCAGCCACATATATATAATGTGACCCGCAACATGCACACTGTCACACTCTGCAGCAAGACCTGCAGCTGCTTAACACTGTCATATGCAAAACTTAAATGCTCACATCACTTCCAAGGCAGAAGCCATTTCCCAGCATCTGTTTCTCCACACTGAGAGATGGTATGGGCTTTATTTCCACTCCTAGGTTTGCATATTACTCAGTTTTTTCATGCCAGACAAGGCTTCATTTCTCTATTTGTGGTGAATTTTCCCCAACAATCTTGTGTAACACTCAAGCAAAGATTGTTTGAGCATCTAAATGCTTATTTTTTCCCAATATTGTTCTTTCCTTTTCAGAAAGCTAATGAGAGAGAAGGAAGCGTACTGTTGGCCAAATCTGTGCCCTCATGTTCCTCTTGCTTATATAAGCCTACCAATAATGATTTCTGCAGCAAGCCCTTCATTTCCTAATAGTGGTACAGGCTTAATTATCAAAAATGCTTTTTTTCTTTTAAATTTAACCATATTTATCTATAGATTGTCCTCTTTCTGGAGTTTCATCATTCTTTAAATAATGCAAATGTGGCTGCTCATTATCCATTAAGGGGAGGTCTGCACCATTTTAATGGACCATAGCTCATGTCTCTAGGAGAAAAGGCTGTGAGGCACTGTGGCAGATGCAATCCAGCTGAAAAACCCAGACCACAAGTGAAAGAGGTGATTTCTGGTGAATTCCAGAATCACCTCCATTTCTTTTTTGTTTCTGGGCAGAAATCCTTTGGCTTTTTACTTAAAAAAGGTTATTTTGAAAATTCACTTTTTTTCCCATGGTATTCAAGAGAACAAAACTCCAACAAGCAATGTCTGTCAATGAATGGAACACAAATGAAGTGTCAAATAGTCTGCAGTAATTTTCTAATAAGGAGCTAATTTTGTTATTAAAATGGCTGTCAACGGTCCATCTAATGACAACAGATGCATGATGTTATGGATTATTTAGATTTTAAATTTCAGAAACTGAAGGAGAAGAGCACTGCCTCCTTTCTTTTCATCTTTAACTTCTTCATATTGGTCAAACATGCTCCAGAAAGACCTTCCAAAGTTCGAGCTGCTCAGATGTCCTGGATAATTCTGTCACATCCCTGCTGGATAGCCCTGCTGCAGTCCTGCCACTGCAGACCAGTGTCACAGTTTAACCTCAGCCAGAAACTAAGCACCACACAGAGAGGATAGGCCTCCACAGCAGGATAGGGAAGAGAAGAAGAAGAAAAGTGAGAAAACCCCTGGGTTGAGATAAAGACAGTTTAATAAGTAAAGCAAAAGCAGCACACATAAGCAAAGTGAAGTACCTTGTTGGATCCTCCTTCTCCTGTCTGTGCCAACCCCCAGGATCAGTCCATCCCATCTCACACCTGCGGGTGACTAAATGTGTAACATCCTCAACAAAGCCAAAACATGCCTGGGGTGTTCTGAAGGCCTTGCCAATTGTACTCAATGGCTGCCTGAATTCTCTCCATAAGAGACTGAACAAACTTCATCAGAGTGCCTGGTAATCCTCTAATGAGGGGTCTGTGGTGGCTGAGAGCAGCCATCAGTACTCTATGAATCCCTCTCTTGTCCACCACTTGGATGCAAGCAGCCATTTGTACTCCTTCCGCTAACTCCAACAGTTCTCTCACTTCAGTATTAACAGGCTTTCCTTGTGACCTGGGGTCTATTACCCAGCCCCATAAGCCCTCGGGATGTTATTGAGTGATCACCCACCAACTCATTGCTCAAAATCACTCCTGGACCCCAAAACCTGCTTTTTCATAACTTTACAGTATCTGACCTCCCTCCATCAGAGACACTCTCCACAAATACCCCATTTACATCTCACCCAGGTCGCACAAAAGCTTTGTTTGCAATTCCCTCAGCTCAGGGTGTCTTCAATGACTAGCATCTTATTTTCTGTCCTCTGAAAAGTTGTGTAGACTCAGCCCTCCTGAGGATCTTCAAGACTCAGGATTGTGTCCCTGCTATTTGTAACCAAACTGATCCTCCACAGTTGCTTTCACAGCTCACAGGTCTGCAGAGTTGTATGAATAAGTAGGCTGTGCTGCTTTGAATTCCCTTCATTGAGAATGTATTCATTGGGAATGTACTGGGAGGTAGGATGCTTTTGTACCTGAGTTTCAAGGGGTTTGCACATGGAAAGAATAGATTTGCCTTTATGTGAATCACCTTAAATTAGTTTTTGCTCATAACAGTTTATGATTAAAGCAAATGCAAACTGCTCAACACCAAACCTAGCAGAGTTACAAAGCTTTAAAAGGTGCCAGGAAGGAAAAGAAAGCATACAGTTTTGTTTTTCCTATTACACTCAAGGTTTCATCTCTTACAGCTTGGCCCAGTGGACAGACCATTCAGTATTCACAGACTTTGGGCTAAGATGTTTTTTGAACATCTTAAGTCATAGGACAAGCAGAATCTTCTGGGGAATCACCAGTGTGACCTCTGAGATCCAAATTGTAGATGGAATAATTAAAGGGGCCAGAGAGAGATTCCAGAGATATCACATTTGTTGTAGGGATCCAAATATAATGTACCATTCCTTCTCTGGCTTGAACAGTGGAACAGATGGCTTGTTAGCTTAGCCATAACTCTCCATACTTCCAGCATCTCTGTCCAGAAATAACTAAATAAATACCACACTCTGAAGTGGCCATTTAAGTGTGTGTGTTACTAGCGTGGCTCATATTCCTGTGATTGCTCATTGTCCTGCTTGTTTGCCATGCATTTTGTTTAAATCTGTAGCCCTGAAGAATGCAGCTCTGAAAAGCCTTATAAATCTTGCTGAAGTGAATAATTTCCCTTGCTTAAATTTCACCCTTTGGAAATAAATATGCAAAGTTTCCTGGCAGTATACCTTTTTCAGTATTAAGACAAGATACTATTTGTCATAAAACAAGCATTCTTTGACATATTGAAAGTCAGTAGCAATATTACCAAGCACAGGGACTAACAAAGTTGACTGGAACACAGAACCTTTTGGTTGTTTACCTTAAGGCAGAAAAGATTATGTTAACCTTTATGAGAGCTAATGGGAAGATATATAACTTCATACTAGCAACACAGCACACAGAGTTCAACATAGTCTGGATTCATGGCTTTTAAAGGAACTTGCCAAACAAGATGAGTAGATCTCCAAAGGCTGAAAGCTCATGTTTGCTTCCAATACTGACTCAAAAGTTGAAGCTTCATATGTCACATATATTTTAGAATTCAGTTTTCTTAGACATATTTAACACCACAGTTTTAGATGTAGAGATCAAGGATAGTGTCTTTAGGTATTAATAGCCTTCTGACTAAGTAGAGAAATCTCTGTATTCAGCCACAGAAGGATAGTTTCTCTGCACAACCATTTCTTTTAGCAGTGTCAAAGTTTCATGGGTACATACGGGTATGGACAAGAAAAATATGCAGCTACCAATCCAACTATTTTTTCTCAAAGGTCTGCTAACATAAATGCCTGTACCCACTGGATCCAAGCCAGAAATCCCGTAACAAGGCTATGCACTGACATTGGGAGTACAAATGATCTCATCTGTTTTAATGAGCCATGTGTAACAGTACACTGGAGTCAATGACCTCTCAGAGACTTCTGCCTTCAACCAAGTTAGGGATGCTTAACTGGCAGGACAGGTCTCTTGTCATTAGGCTGTTAAGCTTAATATTGCCAAAGCCAGCAAAATTAACAACTCTTGGGCAGTCTCCAGTGCAATTTTCAGGACCACAGTTCATGGCACAATACAGCTTTCTGCACAGACACCTCTCCCTGCCTGGAGCCAAAAGAAGAGTCTATATGGAAGCCAGAAATATGACAGAAGGAAATGCAGATTTATCTCAAGTAAGAAAGGAATGTAGATGCAACAAGCAAAGGTGTAATGGCTAGTTTGTCTTCACCAGCTTGGTCATTACAAACTGCCCGCCACAGAGCACATATAGGAGCAGCAAGCCAGGAAAAAGGAGATACAAGCAGGAAAGAGTGTCTGATTCTGGGCGCTGGAGAAGCTCTGTAGTAGGAGACGATGAGTGATTGAAGGAATCGGTTCAGGATCCTGCAGCAGCAGAGAAGTAGTGGTAATAGAAAATTGCTAGTTTATGCCTATGAGGAGGTGTAATTAGAATGAAAGTAAGAGTTGTTAAATATAGGAGTTTTTTTAATTCTTAGACAATGACTACATGTGCACCACTTAAGACACCAGGCATAAAAATAGAGAATGTATTATTCTCTAAAATGCTCTGAATAAAAGACACTGACTGTAATAGCTGTCATCAAAGACCATAAATACAACTCTTGTATTAAGCTATGGAAAGCTCTGTTTGGGGCTGGGTTTTATCAGCTTTTCAGAGTCACCAGTGCAGTATAGACATTGAGACCATAGCTGCTGAATAATAATTGGAAAAACTGGTACATGCAAGACAAACTTGTGCTCATTTTCCAGCTGTTTTTTCCAGTCCTGGAGTGGGCTGGACTGAAATGGTGTGTGGCTGAAATGACGAAGAAGGAGTTGGATTGATCCAGTAACAGGAATAAGTGTCATCCTCCCTTGTACATAGGTGAGTGAAAAGATAAGAGAAAACTTCAGAGCATGAGGAGGAGACATGCATTTATGTATGCAGGAGATTGACTTTTTTTCACCTAAAACATTTCAGAGACATTGTTAGAAAAAGAAAGTAGCAATTCAAAAGACAAACTGAAAAAATTCCATACAGTCATGGACAGATTCAGGTGACAAAGGACCTCTAAGATATCTCTATCAAACACCCTGCTCCAGCCATGTCCACCATCATAGCTGGACTGAGTAGCTCAGAACCAGATAAGGGTTAAAGATTCCTGTTGATGGAGATGTTACCACCTCTATGAGCTACATCCCACTGCTGTGTCACTCTCATAGGGAAGAATTATTTCTTCCTAGCTCATCAGTTTCCTGTGCTGCAGAGATGCCTGTTGGCTTCCCTGAGAGGTGCATTGCTCTGTCTGTGTTGTGCCATTTTTGAAGTGGAAGATGCAGTTAGTTCAACCTGAACATTCTTTATTCAGTCTCTCCCAGGCTGAATAAAGTCTGCTCCCTCAGCTTTTCCTTGTACATGCTGTGATCCACTCTGTGCATGCAGTTGGCCTTTATTGCTGTGAAGGTGCACTGCTGGCTCATGTTCAACTTGTTTTTCACTGGGACACCCATTCTCTGCACAGCTGCTTCCCAGCCAGCTCACAGCCTGTCGTAGCTCAATGGCTGGCTCTGTCCCAGGTGTGGACTCTGCATTTTTCCTTGTTGAACTTCACGAAGTTCATGCTGCCAGATTGCACCCCCAGAATCTAGCCAGGTATGAAGTGACGGCTTTGCAGCCTTGACAGCATCACTGTCTGATCTAAGTTTCTCATCGTGTTTACATTGATTCCAGGCAAAGCTCCTAGCAAGCTGGACCCTTTCCATCAGAAAAGGAGCTTAAAGTCATTATTATTCTCCTAATTTGTAAAGTTGTGTCACTGGTTTTTTTCAGAAGGCTGTAAGAAAGGGTAGCAGCCTGGAGCCAGGAGGTTGCTAACTAAGGTATAAGCCAGAAATGCTAGCTGTGTAATGTGACCAGGAAAATCAGTAGCTCTGCCCAGCCATAAAGAATGACAACACAAAACTCCATGGACAAGTTTGAGCATTTTCAGTAAGACAGGGATCTGAGAATTGTCTTCCAGGAACCAGTGCTGGCCAGGAAACACCTCTATGAGATGGACAGAGAGCAGAAAACCCACTTCAGCCTTGAGGATTCCCAGCAGGTGTGACAAAATGCAAGAGGTGAATGTCTATATGCCCCATTCAGTACTTAGTCCATGCACCCCTTTGTGCGCATGTCGTCCCCCACTCCATTCTTGTTCAATCTGTTTTGCCTATCAGTTGTGCTTGTCTGGATAAATCCATAAACCTCTCCTGTGCATGCTGTAATTGAGATGCTGAAATTCCTTCAAAAACTTGGCTTTTGAACTTTTTTATTTGAGCTAGGAAGAATGTGTACTTCAAGTAGGCCACTGAATTCCTTTGCAACCCAACTCCTTTGACAGAGGTTTATTATATTTCTGTATGTGTTTCAATAGGAAAATTCATGATTTCAGAGTAAGCAGGCATGTTTTTATTTTCAAATAAAGAGCTTGTTGTTTTCTTCCTTGTGAAGCTGAATATTATTACAAATTGAGCTCTTAGGCCTTTTGCTGTGTGACACTTCTTTTCCCCCTATATCACTCCATTTTTCTCCTGTCTCGGTTTATTAGGATATTTTTTTCAGTTGAGAACCCCAGTATCTAACAAGCCTTTTCATCTTTCTATTTACTGTGCTTTCCTTTATAACCTCCACCTCCGGTGTTTTTACCAGTCCCTGGCTCACCCAACCTTCTCTCCACTTTTGCCAGGCTTCCCTGTTCTCTTCCTTCACATTCAAATGTTTGCAGCTCCTGAGTGCCTTAATTAAATCCTCTGCTTGAACAGCTTACAAACAGGGTTCAGCGCTTCCTGCTGTTCGGAGAAAATGTACAACAAAGATAGTGGAACCTGTCCATGAATTAACACCTTTTCTTACTTTTACAAACATTATGACCTGATTCTTATCTGTCTTGTTTGCATGCTGCAAAACATCTGTATTGCATTACAATGAAAATAAAAATATGGTCAAATGAGAGCAGCTTGGGTTTACAGTCTTTTTGCCTTCACAATGTTATGCCATGAGCTGCCAAATAGCAGAGTATCAAAGAACGGGTCCTAGAAGTCAAATATTGAGACTTTTAGTTGTGTTCCACACATAAATTTAGTCAGTAAGCTTCTCAGATGATTTATTACTGAAGTACATATATCATTTCAGCCAGCTTCTGGCTTTGGACTAAGATGTTCAGGACTTCAGTAGACTTAGTGCTTTTCTGTCCATCTGCTAAGCAACCTACCCTCTGATAATTGAAAATAAAAGGTGAAATCATCTGGAAGACAGGAAAACTTCTGCTAAAAAAGAAAAGGGAGTATTTTTTCCTTCACTTTGAAGTTTCATTTAGAAATTTGACTGAATTGGTGTTCAATTTTAAGGATTAATAGCCACTCAAAAAGAAAATTTTTTGCTCAAATACAATGTTCTGTACCAGCTTCTGTATTACAGCATCTAGTTTAAAAGATACGTGTGCGTATGTAAGGAAAGACCTGACTTTTCAATCTGATTCCTGAATCAACTATTTTCATTGCTCTGGGGAAGGGTGAACGCTTCTGATGAATATAATATCCTGATCTCACATTTTGTAAAATTATGAGACTTTTTACATCAAATTGTCTCCTTCAAGAAAAACCAAATATGTATCTCTTTATATTTGTTCCAGCTCGTTTAACTGAGGTCAGCTTTCTAACCATGTTTCTGAAGATGACAAATTCAGCAAAAAAATAATGATTCCACCTGTCAACAGCTTTCATAGACTTTTGGTCATAGAACTCCTCAATACAGACAAATCTAAGCTCATCCATGTCTTAGCTATAAAGAAATTAAAGGGTGTCTGAAAGAGCTGTATGTTATATTCAAACATTCATTTAAAACTTAACTAAGAACAATTGCAATGCTGTACATATTCCTAAGTAGTAATATTCAAATATTGTTTTAAACAATTAAATCATACTTACTTACCAGGAGGTAGAACAGCTTTCCTCTTAAATCTAAATTAAATCAATTTATTATACTCTCATTTGAAAATGCTTCTGATAAGTCTTTAATTACTGCCACATACTCAACTGGTATAGCAGAAATTCTTCAAGAGTCGTCTCTTGAATGTCTGCTTTACATACATTATCTATGAATTTTCCTTAAAATTTCCCATTGCTTCACTGCTTTAGACTCATATTAGGCAGCCCAGAAACAGAACATCCTCAGTGCTATTGGCACTCTGCTCAGACTTGGCTGGGAACTTGAGGCAATACCTTGCTTATGCAACAAAGAAGAACATTATGACTTTCATTTTTGGCTATTGACAAAAGCTTTATTTACATTTGCCATCAAAATCAACTGTACTAATTGTTGTCCAGCTTGTAGAAAGATATTTTGCTAGAGGGAAAGACAGTTCTTTCTTTTCAGTGTCTTGCAGATGTCAGGTCACTCAGTAAGGGCCCAAGTGAGCAAAGATATATGCATGTGTCCAATTTTAAGCACTGTGAAGGTTTCACTCAAGTAAAAACTCACAACTTCACAAAAGTAAGACATACAGATAGGTCTGTTCAGGGCTGAGGACTAGTTTACAATGGACGTTTGAAGGACTTTTATCACTGGTCTGATGTATCTAAACAAGAAGTAGGTACTGCTGCTGACAGAGTGCCCTGTGCAACAACATGCCTCCCTTGACATGAGTTTCTGTCCTCCCAGTCAAGAACCACTAAAAGCCAATTTCCAGTGCCAGAGCAGCCCAAGCATGGACACAAGCCTATTAACGTAGGTGGACAGCTAAAATCACTTTTGATCTCAGGAGTTTCAAGTTTATCAGAAACAAATTGCAGGAGTGAAGACAAGCTGTGCAAGGCTCAGACTACATGTTTGAAGGGTAACACGTCAACCTATGGGAATTACCATGGAAGGTGCAGGTAATGGGGCATGGAGGCTTTGACAGATGCAAATATCTGCCGACACTGGATATTTTCTGCAGGGAACTACTTTGCTATAAAGTCCCCTGTAGATTTTATATGTCCTATAAAACCCAAGAATTGTCACACAAACATTTCATTTGACATTACAGTAACTTCATACAGTCTCACTTCTCAAATAAATGTCTGATCTTTTGCTGGATCCTGCTAACCTCCTTACTACAGGAATAACTTGCAGTAGTAAATTAGCAAGTTAATTTTCATGTCTTAAGAATCATGTCCACTGATACAGCATCAGTTTGTGACGTTTTAATTCTAATGATGCGGTTTTATTTCAGCATGGCTAGGAGTTACCATGCCTTATCTGAGCCACTGCAAAAATGTTCACGTGCACACACAGCTCCCACCACATGAGGCAATGTAATCCTTTTTAATTGCCGAGAAAGCAAAGTTTAGCATAACATACATATAGCTTTACAATACGTTTGCACACATAGTCGTAGTACCACTAAGCTGATGCGTAGTAACTGCTTAAATAGCTGTAACTGGATCAGATATCTGAAAAAATTACTTCCTGGCACCACTGAGGATCAATCTGGGACACTCATCTTATAAGCTATTGCTGATAAGATGCTCACTATTTTTACCCTTCTTTTATTTTAAGGTGGTGTGAAGGTGTAACCTGCTGCATCTCTTACCGTATACAAGTCCATTAAGACCAAATAATCGTCTGGGTTATAGACATGGTGACTGAAAAGTAACCTGATTTTGTGGAGACGATGTGTAGTGCTGCTGTGAGCTTCTGTGAAATCTGCAGTTTTTAAAGAAATGCACCCTTAGTTTCTGTGTTTCTTTTTTCCTTTCAGCCAATTTCAGAAAGCCATCCAGCAGAAGCATGAACGTGCTCCAAATAGCACAGCTTCTCTAAGCAACAGTTCTGCTAAAATATGCATAGATAGCAAAATAATTTAGGAAGATACCTCACTCATTTAGCATAGGAAGAACTGTACACATCAAGATCTGGTTTGACACAAGCACGTCCTCAGTTTCCCCCCTCAGGCAGGGCAGATATCCAAACCTCAGGGTAGTAAAAGTAGTCATCTAGCCATATTATCGCACGTATCAGCATCAACTGCTAGCATTTTGGCTAACTCCCCTTTTTCAGATAGAGGCTTAGTGTTTTGTCTGGGATACACTGCACTATGGGCCCTGATTTACTGTACAAAAGTGGTTCTCGTTGTATGGCAGGATCACAGATCCCTTCCTGGCAGCGCTCTACCCAGCAATGGTTAAAAAAGAAATAACAGGAAATAGCCTTTTCCACTTATGATGAGTTAATAACAATGCAGTTTGCAGTGAGAAGGACTGTGGATGAAATTCCTTGGAAAACTCAAGCGCCTGCATGTTGCATTACAGTTCTGAGGGGCTGATAGGCCTTTGTAACCTTGACAAACCTTACCTCAGACCCCCACCCCCTCTCTTTACAAGGAATCTCTGAAGAAGAGAAACAATCAAACACTATTTGAACAATCATGATTTCACCTGTGCAGTGCTCATGACACCATTTCTCAGAGTTCAAAGTCTATTCAAATGCTGGTTTTCCAACCGTTTTCCACTGTCTGTTCACAAACAGGTGAAGATGCTCTTGGATCTGCCTTGATTATTGTAAAATGGTCATACCCAGAAACACCAGAAATATTTTGCTTCATTGCAGAAAGAACTCTGTCAGGCTTATGTACAACAATAAGTGGGTAATGATTCAACCTCTTGTTTAAACCACACTCAGAATCATTTTATATTACAAAATTATAGAATTACAGAATGGTTTGGGTTGGAAAGGACCTTAAAGATCATTTAGTTCCAACCCACCTGCCATGGGCAGGGATGCCTCCCACTAGACCATGTTGGTCAAGGATCTGTCCAGCCTGGTCTTGAGCACTGCCAGTGATGGG
Organism: Psittacus erithacus; assembly: GCA_009867235.2. Lineage (NCBI taxonomy): Eukaryota > Metazoa > Chordata > Aves > Psittaciformes > Psittacidae > Psittacus > Psittacus erithacus. Next base: position 24,719 of record WYDI02040343.1, read on the forward strand.
GCATTCGCCGCTTCTCTAGGTAACTTGTTCCAGTGCCTCACCACCCTTACAGTGAAGAATTTCTTCCTAATATCTAATCTGAATCTACACTCTTTGAGTTTGAACCATTACCCTTTGTCATTTCGCTATATCCTTCCTCCTACAATGGCTTCAGTGACAGTAACTGGAATTAGCTTTTTTCTATGAGCTCCATTAACTATTTTAGTTGAGTATTTTTTCAGTAGGAAACCAAGTCTAGCAAAACGCTTGAGGTATTTAAATACTTTTGCATCCCACAGCACCTATATTTATACAGACATTGACTACAGAAAGTGCCTCTTTCTGGGCCTCCAGATTGTCTTGGCACATAAAGCATAAGCCACCTTTTGAGCCATTAGCTCCATGCTCTTTGAAACAGTATTTTTAATAGCTAAACCATCAGGTTTGTGGGAAAGCCACAAGACATTATTGCCATTAGAGTGTATGAATTGTGGAAAAAATACTGATCTCTAGAGCCGGGATGCACAATAAACACATGATAGATCATCTATTGCTATCACAATTTGAAAAGTCCTGGTTCCAGTAAGGCAAGTCACTTCCTTTTTCTCCCAAAGCATTTCAGCTTTGCAAGTGTTAGCTCCTAAACTAACTGGTGTGTATCAGTTATAAATTCACTTCATAGGCCTTTCACTTTATCTGATTAATCATTGATTTTATGAGACACTTGCACCTTATAAATATTACAGTGCTCTCAAAGTTTACTTATCTACATTATCAGTGCGTCTGAAAAGGAGTTTTATTTATGTCTTCACTGGGAACGGGGCGGGGGAGGAAATTTGAAATTGCAACTTTGTTTTTATATGTCACATTTAATGATAACAATCAACTGTGAGCCATCTCTGTAATTCCTTTCTGACACCATGGCACTGCACCATTTAAAATGCTGATAAAACTGCTATGATATAATCATACTGATTGGGTAATTAATGAGTACTGGGTGGAGATTTGAGCTGAAGCATGAACAACAAAGCAATTTGAGGAGACAAAAATATCAGATGAGTGAACCCTGGTTGACAATCTTACCTGCTTCTAATATCTTAATATATGTGCTCCGGGAATAATGCAAATAAGAACCGTAAAGGACTGGGTTTTTTTAAATACTTATTCATGTCATTGCCAGTCATTATGCTCAGGATTTTTTAAAGGTTAAGCATAAACAACGATTTGCATGAGCTTAAAAAAAGAAAAAAGGAAAGAGGAAAGGAAAGAGGGAAAGGAAGGAAAGGAAAGGAAAGGAAAGAAAGGAAAGGAAAGGAAAGGAAAGGAAAGGAAAGGAAAGGAAAGGAAAGGAAAG
>WYDI02040345.1:0-23348 GCA_009867235.2 Psittacus erithacus
GGACTTGTTCCAACAGTTCCATGTCCTTTTTATGTTGAGGACACCAGAACTGCACTCAATACTCCAAGTGAGGTCTCCTGAGAGCAGAGTAGAGGTGCAGGATCATCTCCTTCGACCTGCTGATCACGCTCCTTTGGATGCAGCCCACGATACGGTTGGCTTTCTGGGCTGTGAGCACACACTGCAGACAGCTCATGTTCATTTTGTCATCAACCAACACCCCCAAGTCCTTCTGTGCAGGGCTGCTCTCAATCTCCCCTCTGCCCAACCTGGAGCTGTGCCTGGGATTGCTCCTACCCAGGTGTAGGACCTTGCACTTGGCGTGGTTAAACTCCATAAGGTTGGCATCAGCCCACCTTACAAGCATGTCAAGGTCATGATGTCATGATGGTCAAAGTCATGATGGCATGACTACTCCAAAGACAGTACCTTAATTTTACTTTTAGCTGATTGTGTACATTCATATCAGCAAGTTCATTTCGCACAAAAGTGGGTTTCATGACTTCTGATCTGAACACTGAAAGGAGTGAGGTCTATCAGAAATCCATGAATAATTAGAGTCATAACTGGAAGGCAGATCAATGTGTTTCCCTGGAGTGCTTGTCAAAAGAGTTTGAGGGGGATAACATGAAGTTTCTTGGGGCATATTAATAATTCATCAATATACTGCGTAGGATGAGAAGGCCTATAATGTATGACTAACTACTTTCTTGGAGACAGTCTTATTTTAAACACGTATTGGGTAATTGTTTCCTCTTGGTGGGTAGTAAAGATTGAATCTTAAGAATATTCGAAAAGTGTTAGGAGTACAGGTTGACTTTGAGTTGTAACTACAGAGGATATTATCAAACTGGACACTACCATCCTTAGCTTTTGGATGCAGAAACTAAAGAAGGAAAATATAGTAATGGACCAGGGTTGAACACAACAGTATGATTTCCTGAATTTCAGAATAAGCTGGTCTAAGGGAAAAGAATAGTTGGTTATTAATTAATTATAGAACATTTTTTGTTTGTTTGTTTTAGAACAGTGGTGGAGATTTCATAGCTACCTTGGACAATCTGTTCCAAGACAAGCTAGTCTTTTCATCAGTTTTCATTCCTCACTTCTTAAATTGTTTTTCTATTGTCCTTTTTCAATTTAAGCCTGCTATATCTTGTCAAATGGATGAATAACCTATCAAATGGATGTTTACAGAAATCATAGAATCCTAGAGTGGTTTTATTTGGAAGGGGCCCTAAAGCTCTTCCAGTTCCAACCCCCTGCCATGTGTAGGGACACCTTCCACTACAGCAGGTTTTTCCAAGCCCCATCCAGCCTGGCCTTGAGCACTTCCAGGGATGGGCAGCCACAGCTTCTCTGGGTAATCTGTTCCAGTGCCTCACCTTTACAGTTTTGAAAACAACCACCATGTCTCCACTTCTTTTTGTCTTTTATTTATTTATTTTTTAAATAGAAATTAAGCAAAACTAGTTTTAAGCTGATGGCCCTGTTTTCCACAATTCTTCTCATTTCCAGTTTTGTTGTGGCTGATCTACGATTAGTTCATGTTGTCCATTCAAGATAATGTGCAGGTTTTGTGAAGATATGGTATTTTTCCATCTTGTATCTTTCGTGAGCAGGGTAGAATTGAAAGACTACTTCATACATCTAGAACAGGTTATCTCTTTGTATACTTTCTGTATGATATTTGCCTATTGTAACTATGGAATGATATTGTTGACTCAAGTTTAGCTTGTATCCATTTTAATCTTTTAGGTCTTTTTCTTTTTCTGCACAACAGCTGCTCAGTTGATCATTCTTCATCCACTATTTAAACAGTGGATTATTCTGTTCTATGAGCAGCTTCACCCAGCACAGTACTGTTTGCAGATTTAATAACCATACCCTCTTTATCATAATTCAAATTAGTGTTGGAAATATTAATTAGAAATGATTCAAGTTATATATAAGAAGGCAATTAAGCTTAGCTGTGTTGTTGGAAAGCTAATAAGTGAGAAAAACAGCCTCAATAAAGCTTTAAAGTCAGTTGTTCATCCAACACAGGGAAGTCCAGATTCATATCCTCTTAGTGCACTTATAAGAAAGTTCATATGTGATAATAAAAAAAAATGATGATTTTTAAATACAGTCGCTGTTCTTCACAAATGCTCTGAACTGGATACTGGGTTAACTTTACGTGACTTGTTTTTGAAGAATGCACATTGTGCTTTCCTTATAATACCAGAAGAAAATTGTCCATTTCTTGCAAACAATTGTTTATTTGTTGAGGAAGTTAAATTAGGTTGGTTGCGATCTTTCTTCACTTTCTTTTCAAGATAGGTAGTGTTACCTCATTTCAGTTTGTTAGAACCTTATACTTGTGCCAAATTTCTCTTGGAGAACAATTAAAGTCTTCAACACTGCTTCAATCAATTCAGCAAAGTAGGTGAACCAGATGTTCTGAGAATTTGTCATTATCTAATATCTGGAAATTTCTATAATTTCCAAATTGTCCTTTACTTATTCTAGTATGAGGTAAAATATGACAGAATTTAGGTACTTGAACAAAATACAGTCTTAAAATCCTTAAGCAACTGCTGCTTAGATTTCAAATTGTCGCTGTTTATCGAGTCTTCATCACATTCAAGTCTTCCAGTATGTATAAGATGTCTCTACATCCAAATGAGTCACATATCCTGAATTACTTTTTGACCAGAAAGGTCATTTTAATAAGATGGATAGACTGTGGTCTCACCTCTTTTGAATTATGTCTTTTTCACCCTCTTTCCAAGAAAAATAGCTTATACAGTGATGAGTATAGCACTTTTTTTGGAAACAGAAGAATATGAGTTTGAACACAGGCTAAGGAGGGAATGAAACCTAAATTTTCAGTGTGCCTTGGGAGCATATTGTAGTTACAAGGATGTAACATGAAAAAGCCAGCCACCTCCTCTATCCATGTCTTAAGAGAAAAGAAGTTTATTTTCTGGATGAGGTTCAGACTACGAAACCGGGTGAACAGTAGAATTGTTCTCTATTTGCTTATAGCATGTTTAGGAGCCATGCTCTATTTTTTTATGAAGAAATATATTATCCTCAGAAACGTTCTGCATAACCTGAATGCCACTGTTGGGAACAGGGATAGAGGGAAGGGAAGCTGATCTTATAGTATAGTTGACATTATATTGTACATTTCAGCATTTTCAGGATCAGCACTGGCACTTGGCATGGCAGATTAATGAACGTTGAGAGGATTCAGGACAATCAGTCTGTGCTCATTTAGCTGTATCTCTGTCAAAGTGCCCTTTCATCGGCATGATTTCAAGGCTACCATTGACAGTAAAGGAAATGTGTTTTGAGCACTGCTGTTGTTTGCTGTTGGAAGGAAAACTGTCAGCAAAAGGCCTAAAAAAAGTAACAGTGCAGATAGGTTTTGCCTAGAGGGACATTTAAAAACATACACAAATATTATAGTGCTCTGGGCTCTCTTAGAAGAACATGGGTAGCAGAAGCCTTTGGGCCAAAGAGCAGAAGACTGTGAAGTTTTCCAGTGCAAAGATGATACCATGTGATGTGCTAACCACTGTCATTGATCATATTTAACTTCTTCCTCCTTCCCAGAACTTTTTCTGGACAAACTGTATAAAGAAAACTCTCAACTTTATGCATGTAGTCTCTTGTAAACTACAAAATATGACACAGCAGGATGTTCACTTATAGCATGCCAGAAGTTGTCATGGGAGTTGATAGGTTAAGTATAGGAATGAAAATTCAGGGCATGAAATAACATTTTTTCTAGAACAATAAGGTACAAATGCAAATATTTTAAATATATAAATCATTTGGAAAGCAATTGTGGTAACTACTAGTGGGAAAAAAGGAAAAGATTATTTGCAAACTTAAAAGAAATATCTCTTACATGAAAGAAACCACAAAATATATGGCAAGGATCTTAAGAGGTGTGAATCAAGGACTAAGTTTTAGTTTAACGTTTGTGAGGTGTCTAACTTGATAGGATCGCTGTGAGAGTAGTCATAAGTACTCATAAATCTGGAGTAATAACAGTAATAATAGTAATAGTGATAGTAATTCTGCTTTTGCTGTTAATGATGATGATGATGATGATGAATATAATAACAATAACAACAACTGATGATAGTACATCCAGCAAGAAAATGAGAAGAGCAAAGAATACTACTTAATTGGTAAACTGACTCTGAAATGCTTAAATTAAACAGTGTTTTACAAACAATGTTTATACTTTTCACCATATATTAACTTTGACATTATTTTTAATGGGTGAAGTTTAGCTTATTGCCTCAGAAATATTATTATTATAATACTATTGCCTCAGCTTATCTTATTTTAGTTCATTTCCTTCAGACCAAAATAATAGAATACAGATTTTTTTTTGTGCACTACAATATACTATGTGTAATATGCTATGCATATTGCAAGTAAATTTCTTTTGTGTTGTAAAATGCAAGTTACATTTCTATATAGCTACAGTCTCCTATAATAAAGTATAAATTAGCCAAATTAATCAAAACATTCAAAATGAACCCATAAAGCAAAACGTTCATGTAATGATGAAACAAAATATTTGAATGGCTTTTATTATTTTTCTTTAAAGGATTGCCATTTGTTAAATAATTAAAAAAAATAATATTTTCTTCAGCACTGGAATTTTAAAGTCAGAATATTATAAATTGGATTCCTGTCAGTGTCTGAGGCTATTTTTAATCTTAATTCCAGAACAGATATATATTTTTAAAAAGGGTAGAAAGATACCTAGGGTTACATCCCTTTAGAGATATACTCAAAGGTCACAATTAGGTCAAAAAGGCTGTGGCAGAAGACTTTCCCTCTGTGTTTCTATGAATGAATCTGAAATCTAAACCTGCCTGGACTTAAGTTTACTTTGAACTATAACTAAGGAGCACACAGGAAGAAGAGGCAGGGAATAGACTGAGATATCAAAGGGATTTTTTTCCTCCATCTGTTTTTAAATGTCCTCAGAGCTTCATTTTCATTTTTACCTTTCCAAAGCCACTAACTCACAAGGCTCTTGAAAACTTCACAGCGCTGTTTAAACACCTGATACTGAATTTGGTGACAATGTTATCGACAATGAAGTGTTATAAAAGGCCTTTTATAAAAATCCCCAGGGTAAATCCCAGGAGGAGGGAGGAAAGAAATAAGCAAAACAAAATAATAAAAGAACAAACCAAAACCAAGCTATCCAATGTCTCTGGATCTTTTTTAAGTAATGCATACAAAGAAATGACACCAATCTCCAAGGCTTTAGCCCCAGGTTAAATATCTGTGTTCCCTGTCAGGCACAAAGATGAAGGCTGACTGGAGAAGTTGGAGCCCTTTTCATCACATATACACTCAGCAGATTATGTTGATTTCAGATACTAATGGAGATCATAAAAATCAAACCACACCATAGCAGCAATCCATTTTCATAATGGTCTGACCCTGGACACTGTAATACGCAGCGTTCATGTGAGGTGATAACTTGAGAAGGTAACTTCTCAAAAGTATGAACGTGGCACAGATAGGTTAGGGAGAAAAGGGAAAAAAAGAGGGAGACAGAAAGGGGGCAGGGGAAGATTTTTTGCTAATTACTTTGCTGATAAAGCAACGTTGTGTTGAGTATTTCTATTCTTCAACTATGTATCTTCAATTCCTATTATTAAGAATGCAACTAGTACTAAATGTTATTTGGACACCCTAGCTAATATCTTGGCCTTAGCATGTAAAGCATGCCACAAATGTAGGGTAAGAAAGTCTGCTTTCTAAAATAGGCGATTAGACAAGAAAAACAAAGAATGAGAATGGAAATAAAGATACATGAAATAAAAGGACATGCAAAATGTCAGGCAACTGGTTACTTATAAAAGAAAGATAGATGGATTGTCACCAGGAGCTTTTTCTAGTTGGGATCTCAACCCTATTAGTTGGGATCTTAACAGTCATCCTCCTGGGCACTCCATGGTTTGTGCTCCATCTATAACAAGTGGAGTGCAAACTGCAGTTCCACTTACAGACTCCATCACCTGCAGGAAGTGCTACATCTACTTACCTTACACATCTATTTTTCAAGATGAGGTGACTAGAGTTGAAAAGTGTATCACAGAATCATTGAATTGTAGAATCATAGAATGGTTTGGGTTGGAAAACACCTTAAGATCACCTAGTTCCAACCCTTCTACCGTGGGCAGGAGCGCCTCACACCAGATCATAATAAATCTTTAGCTTGTGGTTATTCCTCCAGAATCAGACAGGGCTGTGCTCTTAACAAAATGAAAGACCATCAGCAAATTAGTTTAAGTACACCACAACCTAGACCTTCTCATCCTAAATTCATGAAATTCTCCTAAATGCTGAGTGATCTGGGGTTGATATCTCCTTGGGAAGAGAGGACTGAAACCCAGATCTGCTGTTCACCAGCTGAGTACCTTTGGCACTGAACCACTGACTAAAACAGGAATATTTTTGCCTTTCTGATTTGTTAATCTAATTCTAAGAAAATCCTCCCTTCCCCTCTTCACAAGGGAAAACTTATTGATTTGTAATGTATTTTTTGACCAAATATTTGATGTATTTTTGTAGCAGAAAAAAAGGGATTTTTTTCTCACCCTTAAAAACAAATTTCCAGCCCTAGTGAGAGCTTAATCAAAGAAACAATTTAGTCTCCCAATTAAGGGTAGGAAACTGAGCCAGAGAACAAATCCAATACTAGGGTTAGGAAATTTTAGACTATTGAGTTACTGTGAAAGTACTGAGTTATTTAGAAAATCTTTGCTTATTTTGGGAAACCTCCCATGCTTCTGTGAGCTTTTATGGTTCTTTCCACTGGCGACTCTGCACTAGAGGAAAATATTAATCAAAAATTTTCCTAAGGATATTTTGTAAATGAAAGGTGATAAACTACCTCCTTTATCTTCTTTTAGATGACTCAGAACCAGCTCTGAAGATTTAATGGGTTTATTATAGAGTGACTGGTTATCCATTTCACTACTGAAGTCACAGCCAAAACTGTTAATCGAATTTTGATCACTTGTTTAAGCTGAAATAAAAGCAGGACTTCAAACTGGAAGTCATTTAAGAATAATCAGTGGCGAATTGACTTTGAATAATTTTAAGTGAATTGGAATCCTCTGCAAGCTGTTTCTTTGAGGTACACAGGGTTTTCTAAGGGCTTCTTTTCTTTTAGCCAAAAGTAATTACAATTACTATAAAAATTTGAAACAAGTGGATTTTATTGTCCACACCCAACCCCAATATATTGCAGTGCTATTTCTTTTAATCAATGCAATCTTCTTCGAGGAGACAATGGTAAGTTATTTAGATATAAATATATAAAAAAATTAGGCCAATCCCCATGTCTGTCTTGCAGTACAAAGATAGGGTATCGTATAAAAGTCCTCATTAGACAAGTGTATTGCTTATTTGTGATTGGATTTGAAAGGGAGTATATCAGATTAGATTTTCCCAAGAATTTCAACAGGTAAAGCTTTTAACTGAGATTATTCTTATCCACTAGGATTTCAGTGTTATGTGAAACTTATGCAAGAATTAAGTGCAGAGATTAATTTTTCATTATCAATGCAGGAAATACAAATGTTTGATTTGAAACATTGCTGTAATACAGAGACCAACCTATAATTTATAAAAGTGATAACGAAGACATTGATTCTTGTCAGCTATGCAATTTTCTTGCAGTACCCCTCCTGACAGTAAGGAAATACATTTTTTCCTTTTCAGCCAGTATTAAGTAATTAAGCAACCACTATTAACTAGTTGGACCATTGGCAGATATTACTGAATCTTTCATTATTGTAAACTGAGGATCGTTTCAGACTAGTTATTTTTCAAGTTAAGCAACTATGTCAAAAAATACCTCTTATTTCAGTATGATTAAGGTGCCTGCTGCTTTTATAGTCCTTTACATACCTGAATCTGGATCCTAAGCCTTAGTTAAACATTTCACCCTTCAAGTGAGTCCATCATTTCAAACTTAATTCTAGGTTTTGTTATGCAGTTTAAACAAACCTTCACCATAAAGACAAAGACTGACAGCAGCTCCATACTTGAGGTGCATAACAATTTCACCCTGGATCCTTCCCTTGAGTCAGTTACATCTAAAGCTCATTTTCCGTTCTTATTTGAGGACATGAAAACCCCATTGCCTTCCTTTGCAATTTGCTCCCACAGTTATTCAACCTCAGTGTTAAACAGATATATTTCCAACAGTTTTTATATTGCCTTCATAATAGAGTATTTTTCCTGTTAAATTCCAAGAAATACTATTTTAAAACCAGGTCAGTTCTTGTGATAAACTTATCTGATTTTTCAGCCCTCTTTTCTGATTGCCTCATCAACTCTAATGGTGTGTTTGCTTAAAAAAAGCCACAACAGTACTGAATGTTGATGCTATGAAATATATTAGCATTTCAAACAGAGCAGACTGCACTGCTGCACACACCACAACTGACTGCTCAAATTGTACAAGGACTAATGGACCACAATGAGCAGGTATCACAGCATGTTAATCTCAGTGTAAAATAGATTTGAGTTTAAGTAATGATGCTCCCACTTGGACCAGATTCCAAAATTAGTGCAGAAAGCAGCAAGCTTTTGGATCTGATGCCAGGTCATCAGGCAGTGCCTTGAACAGATGCTCCTTATGGAATTTATTGTATAAAAGAAGGAACACCAGTTAATCTGATTTACAAGGTTATGCATAATATTTCTGCATCACAGATTTCCAATTTGTTATAAGCAAACAGATTTAATTCTCCAATAAATATGTTTGAGAACATTTGCAGTGAGCTTGTTGGTATGTATATGAAAAGCTGCTTTGCAAAGATCCCTATCCCCATAGCATGTGAAATGATTTTTAATTCTGAAAAGTACATGAATAATGTGGGTAATTTTCACCAGGGGCTGCAATAGGCTGTATAAATCAGGTTCATAAGTAAAAATAACATTAACAAGTCTGGCAGGTGGAAAATCTCTGCAACAATGCCTGCTGGCCTCCAAATGATCGGGCACATCCCTATGTGCTCCTGTGTGAGTGAACTCACTAGTGTTTGTCAGCTTTTTGTTGTATCGCAGTATTAATGACACTTTTTTGCTTTTGGGTATGGTTCCTGCATAAAGCTTAATGTTTTTATGTTGATTCTCTCTCACTATAAGCAGTTTAAGGCAGCAAATCCTGATTGAAATTCTGCAAACAAAATACATCTGTGTTTACTGCTTCTGTTTGTGGGGTACAAAAGAAGAAAATTAAATTCTACATTTGTTTTTTCTTTTTCACCAGTGTACCAGGTGCTTTATAGGGTTTATTCTAGTATCCACTAATGTTTTTCTTTCTCAATTTTATCTATAATACATTATTATGCGAGAATATCCTGTTCTGAAACCAATCTGATTTCTTGCAACTTCCTCTCCTCTTTTGGAAAGATTATGTGTTAAAACTTTCTCATGAAACTTCCAAGCCGATTTCCAGCATCTGAAGGTTTCAAAAGGAAAAGGACCTTTTCCCATCAGCTTGTTGTTGTCTTTTGTAACAAAAGCAAAGGATTTTTTTTTGGGTTCCACAAAATTAGTTACTTGCTCTTGGTCAAAGTAAATTCTTCAGAATTCTCTATAAGAACAACAAAAAAGACAGTTATTGTTTCCTTTAAGGTTGAATATAATGAATTTACTAGTCAGGTCTACAGCTTAAAATCATACCTCTAACCTTATGTTCATGTAATAACCAGGAGAGTATCTGCTACGGTGCCTTGCTGGAAATGTCCCTGTAAAGCTAGGTAATACACCATCACTTGAACATGGCATGGTGAGTCCTCACCTTTCTCTAAGGCACAGATCCTGAACTAATGACAGTGGGGAGATAGCAATGTGTCTCCTGCATTCTGGGCTAGTGCAGAAAATAATCATGTAATACTCAGCAAATAAGTAGCAGAGGAATAGCAAGGGAACAACTTAGGATTTTAGAGCCTTGAGAAAGATTTTTGTCTCTATGGAAAGTGTGGTTTGCATCATCTGTTGCAACTAGAACTGGATTAGTGACACTATTCACTGTTTGTTGTCATTCACAACTGCTTGGCTATTATCTGTTTCACTGTAATGCACAGAAGCTGGGATCAAAGCTTCATACTTCCATCATACTTATCACTGTGAATACAGACTAACAACATTTTCAGTCTCAAAGTGCTCAAAATGTGATGGAACAGGAAGAGGCAAAATTTAGAAAAAAATGAAAAACAATGGAAGATAATAGAAAAAAAAAGAAAAGCAAAAAACCAATGTTTTCCATAGAAATTGGAATTTCTAATGTGGAATTCCCTCCCTTGAAAATAGGAAAGAATAAGGCCACAGTGTGCAAGTGGGTGAAGTGAAAAGCAAAATAAAATGCAGTTTCTGCCTTGAAGATGTGCTGCCATTCTGTACAAACTGTGTACTCTACTATTACTTAACAGCTGTTCTGCTTATTTTCGCTGCTCATTTTAAAATGTATTTCTTATTACCAGATAGAAGGCATAGTCATGAAGAATATCCAGCACGTTATTATCAAAGGTGAGCATTCTTATGTCTTCATCCGATTCTTCACCCGATTCTGTCTTCAGAAACTTGCCTTCCATAATTTTTTATTCCTCAGATATACCTACTTATCCCTGAAACTCCTTTGTCCTGGTTTCAGTTGGGATAATTTTCTTCCTAGTAGCTGGTATTATGCTGTGTTTTGGATTACAAAGATAATAATGTTGATAACACGTTGATGTTTTAATTATTGCTGAGCAGTGCTAACACTAAGTCAAGGAATTCTCATGACCTGCCAATGAGGAGGCTGGGGCTCAAGAAGCTTGGAGGTGACACAGGACAGCTGACCCCAACCGACCAAAGAGATGTTCCATACCAGATGACATCATAACGAACAATAAAACTCAGGGGTGGTGGCCAGGGGCTGGTGATCCACTGCTTGGGAACTGGCTGAGCATCAATCAGCAAGTCGTGAGCAATTGCATTGTGCATCATTGGTTTTGTATATTCTTTTAGCATTATTATCTTTCCCTTCCTTTTCTGTCCTACAAAACTGTCTTTATGTCAAATTTTAGCTTCTTTTATTTCCCAGTTCTCTCCCCTATCCCACTGCAGGGGGACTGAGTGAACAGCTGTGTGGTGTTTACCTGCCTGGTGGGTTAAACTACAACATTCTTTAACTTGAAAAACCTTACTCACTTCCAATGGTCCTTCTGCTCCCTATACACAAAATAAATCTGCATCTCTGACTATGTTTTCTATGAAGTCCAGGGGGAAAATGATTTTATTGTGGTTATGGATTATGTCTGACTTTCGTTTAGTTTCAAGTACTGCTATGGACACCTTGAGGAACTTTTGGAAATCACCGAACTTTCTGTATTTTACATCAACGCTGCCTGTCAAGACTTTACATACATGGAAGCCAGGTAATGCACAAGTGGAAAAAGTTGTCTATAGTTACAGGAACTTTTAGCTGCTACATGAAGTGCTGGGAGTCAAGGAACAGAGCACATCCAAGATATTTGTCCAAAGGCAAACAGCTCACTTCATTTTGCACCTGGAGGAAAGGAATTGCTTTCAGCCACCCAGGATCACCAGCTTCCTGCAGTACCAGAAATATTGATTCCTTTGTAACCTTTTGAACTAGAATTCATCTCTTATAACTTTAAACATTTATATTGTAGACATTTGGTTAGATGAAGGCATCACACAGTGTCTTGCTCTTCCTGTCTCCCTGTTCTTGATTTGAAGTCCAAATTTTAGTTGTCACTTTTTTATTAATCTTAGCTTTGGTTAGCAATTCTCCATCTAAATAATACAGCTTCCAGATTCTAGTCCACACAGAGGAATGGAATTGAGGTACTCCAAATTATCACTTTTGTGGGCTATAAAGAGAAGTTCATTTCATTCTGAGTAGCCTGTAAACACAATCAATCCCACGAGGACGTGCATCGTTATTCAGGTGTAAAAGCTAATGGGGTTTTAATCCAACTCCATTTCTTTAATGATCCTCAGGAACCTTTGTTCTTTACTGATGCTGCAATAAGCATCAACATAACTCAAAAAAGAAACTCAAAAATCTGGTTAACATAATCAGAACAAAATTAGACTGTTCTTGAAATGAAACAAGAATAACTCTAATGAATAGAGGAAAAAAAAAATTCCACCCAGAAAAATGGGAAATGAACTAATTAAGCTATGAAGAAAACAATACTAAATTTATTTCCCTAAATTGATAAAAATTAGTAATAATGATTTTTTTCTTACATTGTCACTCAAGAATCTCTAAATGCTAGTTAAAATTGAATGTTGATTTTTTCCTCATAGTCACTGCTTTGGAACTTGAGACACTGTGATTAAGTAAATGCCCCAAACTCTTTCTCCAGCCTATTGGCAGAGTACATAAACTGTCACAGGCTATTGCTTCCCAGATCTTTGCTCTGATTAGTTGTTTGTCAGTTTTTTACTGAAAATCAGAGAAAGCTTTGAGAATGATCATTGCTGTAGTTTAATCTCAGATGGCAACTAAAAACCACACACCCATGATGGCATGGGGAGAGGAACCATGTGCCCCTCCTCACTGTCAAAGCATGGGAAAACGAAAAGTCCCTGGTTTAGAGTACGCACTACTTAGCAGCAACTAAAAAGTCGGTGTGTTATCAGCATTATTCTCATATTAAATCCAAACCACAACACTGTACCAGCTACTTTGAAGAAAATTAACTTTATTCCAGCAGAAATCAAGATAGTCATGCACACAACCCACATAAAAAGAATCATAGAATAGTTAGGGTTGGAAAGGACCTTAAAATCATCCAGTTTCAACCCCTTGCCATGGGCAGGTACACCTCACACTAAACCATGTCACCCAAGGCTCTGTCCAAACCTGGCCTTGAACACCACAAAGGATGGAGCACTCACAACTTCCCTGGCCAAACCATTCCAGTGCCTCACCACTCTCACAGTAAAGAACTTCCTCCTTATAGCCAATCTAAACTTCCTCTGTTTGAGTTTGAACCTATTACCCTTTGTCCTGTCACTACAGTCCCTAATGAAGTGTCCATCCCCAGCATCCCTGTAGGCCCCTTTCAAATACTGGAAGGCTGCTAAGAGGTCTCCACGCAGCCTTCTCTTCTCCAGGCTGAACAGCCCCAACTTTTTCAGCCTGTCTTCCTACGGGAGGTGCTCCAGTCCCCTGATCATCCTCGTAGCCCTCCTCTGGACTTCTTTCAACATTTCCATGTCCTTTTTATGTTGAGGACACCAGAACTGCACACAATACTCCAAGTGAGGTCTCACGAGAGCATGGTAGAGGGGCAGGATCACCTCCTTTGACCTGCTGGTCACACTCCTTTTGCTGCAGCCCAGGTCATGGTTGGCTTTGTGGGCTGTGAGCACACACTGCTGGCTCATGTTCATTTTCTCATCAACCAATACCCCCAAGTCCTTCTGTGCAGTGCTGCTCTGAATCTCCCCTCTGCCCAACCTGGAGCTGTGCCTGGGATTGCTGCCACCCAGGTGTAGGACCTTGCACTTGGCATAGTTAAACTTCATCAGGTTGGCATCAGCCCACCTTACAAGCGTGTCAAGGTCCCTCTGGATGGCATTCCTTCCCTCCAGCGTATCAACCAAACCACACAGCTTGGTGTCATCGGCAAAGTTGCTGAGGGCGCACTCAATCCCACTGTCCATGTCACTGACATATATGCCGTCAAAAAGGCTGGGAAATGCTTCTAGTGAATTTATGGTAATGCCAAACTGTGATTTTGTCCCTTTAGCTGCCAAGACAAATTGGTGAACTGGACTATGATATAAGATGACTTCAATATCGTAATTTTCTTCATTAAAATAGAAACTATTCATTTGCTTACTCTTGTTTTAAACCTTTTTTAAGTTTCTTCTCTTAATTCTGAAGATAAAGCATCAAATCATATTTTTCGCGTCATGTCTACCAAGATTTGTGTATTGACTGAAGTCGAACACTGGAGAGGTCTCAAAATGTCTCAATTACTTTTATACTTGTGTCAGAGATTCCTTGGATGAAACAAGAAGTCACCTGATGATGACACGTCATTAATATCAAAGAGTCTTAAGTATTTTTAATCATTAGAATATAGGGAAATTAAATTAAATTTCTCCTAACTAGATATCTCTTCGTTTCATGGCTTACCTTTATTCTTTTGCCCTACACCCAGGTAATTTTATAAACCATGAATTCTCTCTAAAATACTTTTAATAATATCAATAATTTAATTTATTTTTATAATTCTATTTGTATTATTTTTTATACTGACAGTTAAACAATCAATCAATTTTAAGCAATTAGAAAAAGATACTAAAAAAAGAGCTGTTTTTTCATTCTCTAATTTACATTTTCTTTTCTCTGTAGGGACTCTCACAGACAAAAGGTTCTCTTATCTGTCTTATACAGAGATCCAGTCCTTATAAGGTGTAAAATATGGATTTCAAAATAAAATTTTCTATCAGAGAGACTTTCTGGGAAAAATATGCTGCTTAAAATATTATTTTTCTTTTATTTTCCGTCTTCTTCTGCACCAAAGATTCTGGACAAGATTCTGCTATGGAAAGGCAAAATTTGCACCTGTTCTTAATTTTTTAACTTTTATTTCCTGCCAAAATATGTATCTTGAAATGCATTTGCTTATGGTGGGTTTTATTTCCTATTTTTTTTCTAGGATTTTTTTTTTTTTCACCTATTAACCCCAAATTTTATTATGGAACAGAAACTGAGATCTTCTGACAGCTTTAGCTCTAACACAGTCTCTCGTGTTGAGTATTTTCTGAGAAAATGCAGTCTCCCATGTCTTTATGATCAGGTAAAGAAGTTAAATTGGCTGAATAAGTTGTTTGCTGCAATTATCTATGAAATAGCTTCTTTTAACTTTCTTACAAGATAAAAGGTCTCAGAAAACATCACTAACTTGTTAACATTCATTATACATTTGAAACAACTGGTAAGTTCTAAAAAATTGACATCTTACACATCATTTAGCTTTAGCAAGCTCTGTTCATAGATACAAGGGATAAGCTAGTATCTTGCTTTCTCCCTAGGTATCTTTTTCTCTGTGTGAAACTCAGTGATCAAAAAATGCTTCAGTGACAGCCACTAATAGGAAAAAAAAATGTTGTTGGCCTTCATTATCTCCATCAGGAGTTACTTATGGTGGCTGCCTTAGCCCTTTGTTCCTTCATATAAAGATACTAACCACTGAGTCTGAGAAGTAGTCTTACTATGTCAATCTACAGCAATGCTGCTTCTATCAGTACCAGTCACATCCTCTCACCTTTCCTTGTCACGCCTTCTCACCTCCTTCTTTCCCTAGCACTATAGAGCTCACAACATTGCAACCACAGAAATCTAATTTACTTTTCTTTCCCAAGCTGTTAATGTAGCCAGTGCAAGGCAGCAATGGGAAAACACAGCAGGGGAAAAAGGTGGGTGGAAGAGATTCTTTAGGCTGTACAAACTCAACATGGAAATTTCCCAGGAACCACACAATGGGGGTATACATGTGCATGTGTGTGTAGGAGTGGCACTTACACCTCATTTACACCTCTTTAGATCTGGCTAAGAGTTTCAGTCACTATCCAATTTTTTTTCCCCTTCAGTCCTGTACTTCCTAAGGGCTTTATTGGAGGTCTCTTCCTTAACCATCTGCCACAAAATACCCTAAAAGGAATGAGTGCAGATACACAGACAAATCACGATGTAGACAGAAAGATAAGCTGATAGATTTATGTAGCTCTACTATGTATTTATTTTAATGTAGTGACAGAAATGTTAATATTGAGCTTGATCCTATAAATAAAGGTTTCTATCTTCTCACCAAAATGAACCGGCTTCTTTTCATTTTGTTTTCCTTCCATTTATCAGCTTTGAGCTGAGTTTTCAGATTACATTGTTTACCTTTAGACTGCACTTTTCAGAGAAAAAAGCTTTGTTGTTAAAATAATATCGTATGATTCAATAAATTATCAATGTTATTCCCTATTGCACTGAAGAGACACTATTCAGGGGAAACCTTACAACAGCCAGACCAAAGGAAGTCACGGGAATACTTTGCCAGTTTGCTTTCTACTTCACCTGATGCACTAAGTGGCCCAAAATTGAGTTTCCAAAATTTAGTTATCTTCTACAGATGTCCCTCCAGAGGCATCGAAAAAATTGAGAGGTCTGAGGCCTAAAGCTCCTTTAAATTAAAATGTCTCATTCCTTCTACACTGCTGATGCCTAACACTAGCGCACGTCCTCTCATGCTGTAGACCTGAAATTCCCACTGTATCCTTTGCTGCCATGGCAGCAAAGAGAGGGACTTTTCTCCCTCACCCTTTGCTCCATAAAAAGTGTCATTCCGATCCTCCCAGCTTTAGGAAAAGCAAGTTGACATCATCAAAGCAAACTTTTTTCACTGGCGTTTTCTGTGGTGTTTCAGTTATCTTTACTAACTAAAACTGCTATGCAACCAATCTTAGCATAATACATTCTGTTTGCCTTCCTAGCAAGCTCTCTGTCTTGGCAGCAAGCCACTGCATGAACTAAAAATCAACAGATCTGGATGAAGATTGCAATTTTCAGTATTTATGAACTACTCTATTGAGAATCCATCATTGTTTGGGGGTACTGAAACTGAAGTATCGTAATAATATATAATATGCAACATATCAAATTGAGTAAATGGACTTCATACATCTTCCGGTACAAAACATACTTTTTTCTTTTTTAAAGGGATTTTCTATCTTCTTTCTTTCATGTTCAATTATGTATAATGAATTCAATTATGGATTTTGGTACAAAAATGCTTTGGAGACATTATTTATGGCTCGAATCTTTTTATTAATAAATATGCATTATATCAATCAATTGCATCATGCTAGGAAAGAAGGATGAATAAGTATGAACTTGTCTGTATCATAGCTTGATTTAACTGCAGAATCTTCTGACCCCAAAATATCTAATTTCCTTTTCTGAACAGAAGTAAAAGTATTTTACAATTTCATATCAGTGCTGTTCTTCTCTGGGTTCAGCAGACATCAGTTCTGGTTTTGACAGGGTTTATTAGGCATGCTTTTTACCATTTATTCTTCCCAAGAAAATCAGTAGCAAAGCTAAGAAAGGAAGGAGTTTTGTAGAAGATGAAAATACAGTGCACATCTTCCTATTGTTGTAGAAAATGAGAGAAAGTGGAATGTGGAAGTCCCTGAATGTTATTTTCTAAGAAAATACATCTCTCTTTTATGAGCAGAACGATAGACAGCAGAACTCCAACAAAGACTATTACAGAGTCCAAAAGTGTATTGGGTTTGAGTGTCAAGGTTTTGGTAGTGGATGAGCTGCAGTGATGCCTTCTGTGATAAGATGTTAGAAGCTTTCCCCATGTTGGATGGAGTCAGTGACAGGTGGATGCACCCACTATTGATTGAATCTGAGCCCATCAGGGATGGTAGTAGCACCTCTGGGATAACATATTTAAACAAATTACTGTGCAACACTAACTTCAACTAGGGAGAGGACAAGAATATGTGAGAGAAACAGCTCTGCAGACCCCAAGATCAGTGCAGAAGGATGGAGGAGATGAGCCAGGAGATGCGCCAGGTGCTGGAACAGAGATTCTCCTGCAGCCTGTGGATGCAGCCCACGGTGAGGCAGGCCGTGCCCCTGCAGCCCATGGAGGTCCATGGTGGAGCAGATATCCACCTGCAGCCCATGGAGGACCCCACGATGGAGCAGGGGGATGCCCAAAGGAGGCTGTGACCCGGTTGGATGTCCACGCTGGAGCAGTCTGCTCCTGAAGGACTTGACCCTGTGGAAGGGACCCATGTAGGAGCAGTTTGTGCTCCCTTAGTACCACTATAGGACCAAGAGGTCCTAAGATGAACTTTCCGAGAAGCTGAGAAAGTGTATGAAAAAGAGCATTCTTTGTCACAGAAGGGCATTTCTTCATGTTCTTTCTACACATTTCTGACCAAATTCAGAGTGAGAATACCCATCAAAACTGGTATTTCTCTGGCCTGCAGCAGGTATTTTTATATCCCTTATTATATCAAGGTCTTGCTGCTATTTAAGGCCATGGCTGTGCGAGCACATCTTGGGTTTTTTGCCTATTACTACCATAGTAACAATGTTGAGCACATTAGGAAGAGGCTGAAGAATCAAAATGTGTGTGAGTGGTTCCTCTGTCTTCACCTGGGATTCTTATGCATGTCAAACGTGTGAATGTTTGCTGATTCATGCCGCAGTGATGAGAAAAAATTGACTATGATTTCCTTGCCTGGAGTCAGATTTCCCAAACCTTCACACATTCACAATGCCTACCACACAGTTGTCTTTATTGCACTTGACTGAAAACATTACATTAGAAAATTATCACTTTTGAAATTACATGCGAAAAATTAAACTGGAATATTCAGATCTCATCAAAACATTAATTCTGTCATTTCTTAAATGGAATTTCAGTTTTCAGCTTGAAATGTAAAGTTGTAAAAGAATACTGCATTCTACAGTAACATGGAACAGAAAATGCCAACAATATGAACAATTCTGACTAATCCAAAATAAATGATTTTTAAATTTGTACCTTTTAGAACAAAATAAAAGCCAAAACTTCATTCTCTTTCAGAATGGAAACAAATATCAAAATTGAAGATACTCTAAAATGAAAATTCAGGTTTTGCTATGTGAATCACTGGTTTCATCAACATCACTGAACTACTCAAGTGCTTAGCTGTTTTGTACAACTGGAACTCTTCTGCTAACAATGTCTTCAGTAAATAACCCAACTGTTTTCCTTATTCTAAACAATATATTTATTAAAAAACTTGGTTTAAGATCTGAAATAATCTAGCTACATAATATTATGGTCTCACATTCTTATTCTCTTTGTTCGGTTCTGTTGTTTGTTGGATACATGTTCCAAATTACTTCAAAGTACATTTCTTCATGTGACACACAGCACAGAAACCCAGATGTCTATGCAGGAGGTGGGTAACACTGCGTTATAACTAATAAATAGTAATCAGCACAAAAGCAGGAAAAGCTTGATTGCAAGAAACAAATAATCAAGGTTCTTCCAGGTCACAAATACCCATCTGCAAAGTATCAGTTGAATCATATCATTTGTTCGACTACCCATTTAATGTGTTTGCAGTTAGTCCTTGCCAACATATGAAAATATCAGTTGATGCCTTCCAAAATACACAATTTAAGAGTAAAGTTCATTTGATGGAACTAAATTATTTTGAATAATTAAAGACCTTTCTTTTTCACCATAAAAGCATTAAGCAAACGTATTATTTATTCAATTGACTATTCATGGTTTTTATCCAAGAGCAAAGGGAACACTGCTGTGCAGTTTGGAACTGATTTTCTTTATTTGTAATATAGCTACTTGAAAAGAATGTTCCAGAGGTAACACAGAATACAGGCAACAGAGCCATATTTGATAGTAATTGTTAAAAAAAATGATGAAACTAGCACACAATGCTCACAAAAGATTAATCAACGAAGGTGAAGTATGGTGAATGAGAGTGTTTGACAATTTGTAGGAAAGTTTGGTTTCTAAGCTTTCCTTTTTAGACACACTGCTCCTAACTCTCACTGTTTCTGCATTCAGTATAACACCAGTAATGACCATAATGCCAAGTATGAAAACTAGTAGTGTAAAGTAACTGCTTAATGAGACCTGAAGGAATGGAAGAGGAAGTGCCAGATACCTGCCAATTACATCACACTTCTCTTCACTGGCTATTCAGTCTTTTCTTCATGTTGTTCTGTTTTAGATAAGGCCGTTTCTTCTACTTAGATAACTTTTTATTTATGAGTAGTGCATCTTTTTGACAGTCAGCTTAGCGAAAAAGTGGCTTCTTGAAACAAAGACCTGTTAATGAACATGTTTTTAATTCCTGACCAAAGTGTCCCCAAACTTAAGTGATGGGTGACCTTTATGTTGTCAGCCTAAATTTTTCAATCTCATTGATGAGCTTTCAGAAGGAGCAGTACAGAAAGGTCACCAATACATATTTAGCAGGTTCAGTTTCATCACTATGTACAGTGTTCAATGTCACAGTGGATGTGATAGCACAGAAAACAGCATCTATATCTAAATATCAGATTGAAGAAAAACAAAGCGACACATTCACCTATGATTAAGTTTGGTTTGACCTATTATGGCATTAAAGACCATATTTTACCATATAAACTTGAACCTGAATGTGAAACTTCTCTCACCATAAAAGATTCCAACTCCAAGGCTTAAGTTCAGATCTTCATGTAGTATGAAATGTGATTCTGAAATGGAACTCAACAGAATGCATGCTTCCCAATCAGAACAAAAGTACTTTATAGTCATTTTATATCGAATGAGGAAGATTTATATTCTCAGTGTTCTGATATCAGTTGCAAGTTCCTTTTCCCTTATTCTTGCCAAAAGTCTTGACCCTTGGAAGTATATTCAACAAGACTGTCAACCAGACAGTTCAGAGGAGGAAGGAAGTAGAAAACAAAAATGAGAGAAGGAAGAAATTAGAAAAGGAATATTGTCTGTCTAGGTGAAAGAAATGGCATGGAATAAGATTTTTATTTAAAATGTTCAAAGTGTCTAGTGGAACAAATCTACCTCAGTTCCATTCAGCATAGTTACATATAACCTCCTGAGATTCAAACTCTTAACAAGGATGATCCCTCTAGTAAGGTGTCATTTCAGTAAAGAATTTTGGTATCTAACACACTGCTACATTAATTCATGATAATATGCTGATAGGAGATCAGAAAGATGACAGAGAATAGCTTCCAGTAGTGGAATCGTGGAGCATTTAGGAGGATCCACCTGCAGCTTGTGTGGATCATCCTTAAAATATCCTTTAAAGTCTGGGTAGGTTGACTGAATTTGTAACTGGTCGATATTCATACTCGGATGTCGACAGCCTTGTAATAATTTGGTAAGGTCCCAGGATCGTTAACATTATGGCAGTGTCCTGCAATGCAGTACTTGCCAATGAAAAATCTAAAGGAAGAAGTAATTAAGCTCTCAAAAGCTTACAATGTAATCTAAATGAAGATGTAAAAGGGGATCATAATTCAAAAGAAGAGAAAGTAAAAATGTAGTAAATGGTAACAGGAGCATAGAATATATTGGCCATTGATGTAAATGGATATATGACTTCACAAGATGATTGGGAAGCTTAATTTATATTTGATCTTCAGAAAAGAGGTCACCCTTAATTACTAAATGCTATTGCCATTATCTATTATTATCACTAATGTTAGCTTTAAGGATCAGTGATGGAAAGCATGATAAACCCAGGAGGTATCTTAATAATTTAACTCCAGTAACTACCTCTTAAAAAATAATTACTTTTGAGCTCTGAAGCTTCTTAAACAGAATGTTCATCAGTCTTCACACTCTTACTTTACACTTACCCTCAAAACTTCGTGCTGAAGAGTATACTTTTTGCCACCATGGCCTCTGCAGCCTTAGTCATCTTAAGGCCTAGAAATATGGTGCTGAAAAGGAAATTCCACTGGATAAAATAAATTAACACAGGATGGAACTCAACTGATCAAATGCAGTCTGTCATCTGAACTGTCTTCATGGTGAAATGATATCAGCACTTTTAAAGAAAAATCCACCCTATTTTGAAGGACATATTTAGCACTGTTTGGAGAAAATGTGGCATGAAATGCCTATTTCTCTACAGTTTTGTGTCAGTCTTGCAGTGGGTACAAACAGTCTTGTGTTTCAAGAAGGTATCAAATAAGGAGATGCAGTAGGAAGGAGCTAAAGATTTGAGATGAGACACAGGCAGTAATTATTAGTGTATGTGGCTAGATGGCAAATCTTAAAAAAAATAATCTACAGATGAAGCTGTACTACAAGCTTAAAATAAACCATATGTGTATTTCATATTGATTTTGAAAATACCTCTATTTTAGCATTATTTTGTCTCCATACGTCATACAGACTGGAGTGTTCACAGACAGCAGAGCAGAGTTCATTTGGTGTTGGCGGCAGCAGTGCTCACTCTTTTTAAATTTGTGTCTCACCTGAAACATTTGTCCCAGAAGTGGGAGATTTGGATTTGATCCCTCCTCCTACACAAGGACCTAAACATGCAGCTGCTACTGTTGGAGAATAATAAGACTAGTCACTGGGTCATATGCTATTATTATTGGAAACATCTTCCTCCTTTCTTGATGAGACATGTCAGTGGGCTCACAAGAATCAAGTAAACGAAAGGGATTTTAATTTCTATTCCTTTTCTGTAGAGGTGCGCTTATATGAAACATCAAGAACAGAAATGTGGCTATCCCTGGATCAATCTGTTGCATGGTCAGGCCTCCCTTTTCCCTTTATTTTCTATCTGGTAATTATTAACCATATAGAGTGCAGAAAAGTAGATGCCTTCTCTGAAGCATAATCAGACATTCCTGAACTTGATAATTCCATATGGACAGACACAGGAAGTTTCCCGACGAGTGTGCGGTACCTCTTGAGTACCCTTGAGAACTACCACTACCTCTCTGTCAAAAAGGAGCACCATCTATGTGGAGAATTATTAAGGCCTAGCCTAAGTGCTTGGAAAAATTCCATAGGGCTAGATGCCTACCAGATTAGATTTTATAATGCCTAATTTATGGATCAAAGTAAACGATCCAACCATCCCTCTGTCACTCCATTAGAGTTTGATAAACTTTCCAAGACTTTTAATACCATTAAAACATGTTTGTTATCATGTTTCAGATGATTTTATTTTTACTTTGAATATATCTGGCATTTTTCCTCTGGGAAACAATTATTATGAATGCTTGAGTTCCTAATTCTGCCAGAACACAGCTCCAGTCTTGCTTCCATGTACGAGTAATCTGTGGGTTGGGAAAGAAGAGCATAATCATGGTGACTGACCATTTCTTCTCAACATGCTACACATGAAAGAAAAGCATCCTCAATCAATTTTCAGTTGCCTTCCACTAGAATATTCTGAATTACCATTCTAATATTTTTCATATTGCAATGGGAGGATGTGAGTGGAGTGGCATTTTTGTGCAGTTCTGGTGTCCTCAACATAAAAAGGATATGGAACTGTTGGAACAAGTCCAGAGGAGGGCCACGAGGATGATCAAGGACTAGAGCACCTCCCATATGAAGATAGGCTGAGAAAGTTGGGGCTGTTGAGCCTGGAGAAGAGAAGGCTTCATGGATACTTCATAGCAGGTTTCCAGTATCTGAAGGGGGCTTATAAGGATGCTGGGGATGGACTCTTCATTAGGGACTGTAGTGATAGGACAAGGG